>CM024332.1:159182-250198 GCA_014170255.2 Drosophila triauraria
AACATGTTGAGCAACACGCACGCGCGCTCTCTCTCTCAGAAACTTTATTGTTTAATAACTTCTATGTTTATCATCCGATTTTTACTCAAATTTTCAGAACACGTCCACGATTGCCTACTTATTAGGTCAATCCTTTTACTTTACACCGAAATCACGCATATGGCTTATAAACCGTTTTTATGATTTTCGGGAGCGGAAGTGGGCGTGGCCAAATTTTAAAACAAACTTGATCTGCGTGCAACAGATTTCAATGTTGTCACCAAATTTGGTAACTCTAGCTCTTATAGTCTCTGAGATCTGTTGTTTCACACGGACGGACGGACGGACGGACAGACGGACAGACGGACAGACGGACATGGCTAGATCGACTCGGCTAGTGACGCTGATTAAGCATATATATACTTTATAGGGTCGGAGATTCCTCCTTCTGCCTGTTACATACATTCTCGGTTGGCACTAACTTATAATACACTTGTACCCTATGGGTACCGGGTATACAAATCTTAGCATGCAGGTTCAAAGAGCTTTACAATACCTTTCTATCAAGATCAAACAAAAACACCTCTTAACGAGGTGAGACAAAAGTGACAATGGCACATTTAACTCCAAAAATGTCTGATACCAAGTTTTGTGACAATTATTATTTATTTAAACAAAAATATTTAAAATTTTTTTAATTAGTTTCCAAATCGGCACTTAGCTGAAAAATTTAAAAAGGCAAAACAGGTAGTATTGGTGCTCATCGTCACTACGTGAACTGCCGTCCACAGAGATATATAAGGTATTGATCCCACTATCGTAGTAGTCTTATTGCGCACTGCAGTCTTGTCCCTACGTAGTCTGCCGTTCATAGTGATGACATATGTAGATCTGGGCCCTTTCCGAGTTATGCACTACCTGAAATATAAATAAGCAAGGTTTATTCAGATAGCTCTAAAACTGAGGAACTATTTTTGCATAGAAACGGAAAGACAGACAAGTCTAAACCGACTCGGATGTTGATGCTGATCAAGAACATAAGTGGTCACAAATGACTCCTTCACTGCGTTGCAATCTACACACTAAAACTAACAAGAGCATAATAATAGAAAAAGCGACATATGTATGTCCGATATTTTAATTTTCGTAGAAATGGACAAACGGTCATACTTTATAGGATCAGAGAAGTCTTCTTCATTACGTTCCAAAAAACTCTCTGCGAGTGTATTAACAAGTGGGAAAGCTACAGTCGAGTGTGACCGACTGTAAGATACCCGGTAACCAAAGCATTGTGGGTGAAATTAAACAGCACATGAGCATGGAAAAAAGGAAATTTTGACAAATGAAGACAAATATTGCTAGAAACATGTTGAGCAACACTCAAAAGAGACAAATGTTGCTAGGAACATGTTGGGCAACTCTCAAAAGCGACAAATGTTGCTAGGAACATGCTGAGAAAGACCCAACAAAGACAAATGCTGCTAGGAACATGTTGAGCAACACGCACGTGCGCGCTCTCTCTCTCTCTCTCTCTCTCTCTCTCAGAAACTTTATTGTTTAATAACTTCCATGTTTATCATCCGATTTTACTCAAATTTTCAGAACACGTCCACGATTGCCTACTTATTAAGACTATTTATTTACTTTACGCCGAAAATCACGCATATGGCTTATATACCGTTTTTTATTATTTTCGTGGGCGGAAGTGGGCGTGGCCAAATTTTAAAACAAACTTGATCTTCGTGCAACAGATTCCAATGTTGTCACCAAATTTTGTAACTTTAGCTCTTATAGTCTCTGAGATCTGTTGTTTCACACGGACGGACGGACGGAAAGACGGACAGACGGACAGACGGACAGACGGACATAGCTAAATGGACTCGGCTGGTGATGCTGATCAAGAATATATATACTTTATGGGGTCGGAAATGCCTCCTTTTGCCTGTTACATACATTCTTGGCACTAACTTATAATACCCTTGTACCCTATGGGTACCGGGTATAAAAATGCATATTTAAAAGGCATGCCATAACTTTAGTATGTAATGGGTAAACTTTTCAGTTCATTATTCAATAAAAGCTTTTGAAGAAAATTTGAAAAAAGCTTTTACGCATTAAAAAAATGATATAGGCGTTTGTGTTTTAATTAGACAACACTGAAAAACGCTTTGCGTGTACATAAAATACGTGAAATCAGTCTGTATTGTTAGCTGTTCCAACATCGGTCGTTATTGCAACAAGTTTATATTCGTGTGTGTGAAATCTAATCAAACAATTTGGGTTAAAAAAAATTTCAGTTTATATCAGTATAAATTAGCTGAATTTATAATCAGTAAATCATAATAGTAAAATAACTGAAATCAGTTTCATTGGTATCACAATTCGCTTTGGACTTCTGTTGTGTTTTTTTTTAATACGGATGGGATCGAAATAAATGAAAAGTTATTATTATATTTTGTACGTGTGCTAATAATAAATATAAATTCCTTTTGCTTGCAACAAAAGAATTCAGATCAGTGTGTATACATACATATGAACAAACATATATATAAAGCCCAAATTGCATGCCGATATACGATACAACAGAATAGCTTTTTTTAATTATGTAAAAGATTCCAAATAGAATGATTTTTCATAAATAAATGCACATCTTTTTTTAAAATAGTCAATATACGATACAACAGAATAGCTTTTTTTTAAGTATGTAAAAGATTCCAAATATAATGATTTTTCATAAATAAATGCACATCTTTTCAAAATAGTCAATATACGATAAAACAGAATAGCTTTTTTTTTAAGTATGTAAAAGATTCCAAATAGAATGATTTTTCATAAATAAATGCACATCTTTTTAAAATAGTCAAAATACGCTTTATGTGCATTCCATGTTAACGCTATTGAAACATACATATGTACATATGTACATACCTATATGAGCAAATCCCAGAAACTGTCCACAAACCAATGTATTCGGTAAATTAATCAAACTGAATGTTTATACAGTAGGATACACGCATATTATAACTTAGTGCCAGCCTATGTAGATTCTATGTAACAGAAAGAAGAAAGCATTTCACTGCACCGCGAACATACATTCGTACACTTTCTGGCTATAAAACTACCCAAGAATATAAAGTTTCTTCCTTGTTTTTATACCCGGTACCCATAAGGGTACAAGGGTATTATAAGTTAGTGCCAACCGAGAATGTATGTAACAAGCAAAAGGAGGCATCTCCGACCCCATAAAGTATATATATTCTTGATCAGCATCACCAGCCGAGGCGATTTAGCCATGTCCATCAGTCCGTCTGTCCGTCCGTCCGTCCGTGTGAAACAACAAATCTCAGAGACTATAAGAGCTAGATTAACCAAATTTGGTGACAACATTGGAATCTGTTACACGCAGATCAAGTTTGTTTTAAAGTTTGGCCACGCCCACTTCCGCCCCCGAAAATCGTAAAAAATTTTATTTTTTAATTTTAGCAACATTTGTCTTCATATGTCAACATTTTGTTTTTTCCATGTCCGTGTGCTATTTAATTTCACGCTCAATACTTTGGGTACCGGGTGTCTCACAGTCGGTCACACTCGACTGTAGGTTTCTCACTTGTATTTTTTATACCCTTGCAGAGGGTAATATAATTTTGCCATGATATTTGCAACGCAGTGAAGAAGGCATCTCCGAGCCCATAAAGTGTATATATTCTTGATCAGCATCACCAGCCGAGTCGATCTAGCTATGTCCGTTTGTCTGTCCGTCTGTCTCGCAGTTATATATGTCGGAACGGCCGAAATCGGATCACTATATCGTATAGCTGCCCTAGGAATGAGGGCGAAATTAATGTAAAAAAAATTGTAACTTCTCTGTTTTTCAACGAATTTCTATAAATTTCAAGATTTATTGGTTTTTTATAGTTCTATAGTTCTATATCATATAGCTGCCATTAAAGAGATCGATCGATTTACATGAAAATGTAAAATTCTACATGTAATATGTAAAATTTACAAAATTTAGATAATTTGATATTTTTCCATCATTACCAAAATGGATTGATTTTTAATGATCAAATTGCAGACTGCAAGGGTATACAATCTTCGGCTTACCGAAGTTAGCTTTCTTTCTTGTTTACACAAAATTTGATGCAAATCCTGCGATCCATATTTTTTTAAGGCAAGAAATCGGAAATCGGAATTGGTTCCACGCTAACATGTTCGATTCCACGCACTTAGATTTCAAATTTGAAATTGTTACAGCATATTCCAATAGCATATTTAATAGCCAAAAAATTTGTTAGTCCAAAAAATTCGGGTAACATGTACTCTCGGCCGCATATTTCTGCGTACAGCAGCATAAAAAATCAAAACATTGACTTTAACGTGATAATATTTTGCACTGCGAATCAAAAATGGGTTCATTCTATTAGTAATTCAATAAGCAGTCTCCTTATATATTTGCAGCATTATGAGCTTAGCAGTATTCTTATAATAATCATTTTACTCAAACCGTCCTTAAAAAAGCAGTCGCAATAGTCTGCTTACAGCTGTTATATAAATGATTGGCAGGCATATATTCAAAAAGAATCAAAAAATAACTAAACAAAGTAGCACGGTGCCCATGTACTTTTTATATTGGCCAGTAGTGTATATTAGATTTTCTTTATGGAAACAGATGAAGTCATATGTTATTGACTTCTTCTAAAATACACTAAGGATGAAGGCCCAGACAGCGCAATATCAATATCTCAGTTGATTTCTGGAATATCTAGTCGCGGATCTTAATTTGCTATTAATACGATTTTGTATAATATAAAAATCGGCAACAATATAGAAATTAGGCATAGAATCTACAAAGCAGTTTTTTTTTAATTTTCTTAATTTTTAGAAAAATTTTGTTTGCATATAATACGATAGATTGTCTCATAAACATTTTATTTTGCCATTTTCGGACCCTTTTCCCAACTGTATTCCATCTAGCACCACAAAAATTGTCTCTGGCGAAAAAATTTTACCAACCAAATAGAATTTTTGTGAGCAGCGCTGCCGCAAGCGCACTCTCTCGCACTCATTAGAAATCCCATAAGGAAAAAATTGTGACAATAAATAGAGGCTGGAAATTAAATGTGTCATTTCAGCCTAAAGATTTTGATAGTCACTCGAGGTCATATAGCCCTTGAGATTGCTCTACTTTTGGTATAAAAAACCATATGAGCATTTCCCGCAAAATGTCATCCAGGCCCGAAAACTAAAATGCCCATTATCACCGTATTTTTGGCTATATATATAGATAAAAAAAATCTTAATCAATATTTTCATAATACAATGGTTACATAGCATATCCTAGTGTTTTCATGTAAAAATTGCCCAAAAAGCTGAAAAAACTAAAATTTTTGTATTTGTTTTGGTATTTTTAAAGGCATTTTAATACTTAATTTTGTGTATGCAAAAAATTGAAAATGTTGGCACTTTTTCTACAAAATCTTCTTTTCAATATCTATTAAGTACATAATAAGTTGTTTTTAAAAAAATTATGAAGTTATTCATACGAAACGTGAGTGTGTGTTCCGATGTGTGTTCGCGAGATTACCCCTTCAACTACTGTTTTAAATTTGGACAGTGGGGTCTTAAATTAAAGCTACATGATCTCTTTTTAAAACGACATTTTTTTTACTTGACTATTTCCTTCAAATTCGATGAGTTTTGCACTTCTTTAAATGCAGCCGAGAAGCACTTCCGTTTTTTGTGTGTTTGAGAGGGCATGTTTTATGCCAATTAAAAAAACCCTGATATCCATCGAGGCTACTTTTTGCATAAGGCGTAGATCTAATACATTTACGTAAAAATACAAAAAAAAAAAAACAACAACAAAATTATTTTATAGCCAGAAAGTCTAAAAACGTGTGTTTGTGATGCTGGGAAATGCCTATATCTGGGAAAATTCTCGTTATCGAGATATTACTCATTATAACTAGTAGCATATACCTAACTTTTTACATGCACTATACATACACTTATGTAAAAATACTAGTTTCGTTTTCGGCACTAAGCTGTAAATTACCTAGGCATGAAACTAAAGACCAGCGTGTCGAATTAGAAACCAGTTAAATTATTTGTAATTTATTTTTTTTAACGTTACAATTAATACAAAATTTGATATCAGAATCTTTTGAAGTTGAAGGTGCCATTGTCACTTTTATCCACTGCTCCGCCAATAGTCTATAAACAACTCTTTCCCTTAATAAAGAATTCCCTCCATTACCACCAAATCATCTATATAGATGGCTCAAAAGCCATTGACACAATCAGCTTCTGCATCACCAAAGACACAGACACTGATATGCCTTATGCTCCGATTCCCTATCCTCTATAAAATCCATTACAAACTCCAACAACCACTCTAACAACCCCACAACAATAAGGAAACAAGTAACCAAACAGTTTCCAAAAGTCAAACTGATCTGGATCCCGGACCACATCGGGATAAAAGGCAATGAGAGAACGGAGAGGGCAGCTAGAGAAACTCAGATATATCCACTCATCTAGACAGAAAACTACAACACCAAAGACATCACACAACACATTAAGATACACTAAACTTTACATTTAAAAACACAAATCTAAACAGACACCAACAAATAATAACTAACAGGCTACGCCTAGGACACAGTCAACTTACAAATGCCCACTACATCGACACATCTCTCCAAAGTACCTGCCCCTCTGCAATAATGCATACATTCAACACATCCTAGTAAACTGCACTACCCTTTCCCAACCCAGAACCATAACCTTCTCCCACGAAAACCCAATCCAACTCCTAGCCAATCCAACAACAGAAAATTCAAACAAAATCCTCTCCTCGCCTCACAAAGCCAAATTCATGCATAAATTACACATAAACTTATAAAAAACAAAAAATAAATAAATAAACATGTAAATACATCCAGGCGAGCGGTAAGCCTTAGCAGCTAATGCTCCTAATTATTCCCAGAGGGTATTATAATTTTGCCATGATATTTGCAACGCAGTGAAGGAGGCATCTCCGACTCTATAAAGTATATATATTCTTGATCAGCATCACCAGCCGAGTCGATCTAGCCATGTCCGTCTGTCTGTCTGTCTGTCCGTCTGTCTGTCCGTCTGTCTGTCCGTCTGTCTGTCCGTCTGTCTGTCCGTCTGTCTGTCGGTTTCTCAGTTTTTGTTTCTGAGTTTCTTTTGCACGCAGTATATATGTCGGAACGGAATCCGAAATCGGACCACTATATCCAATGATATGATCCAATTGCTGACTGCAAGGGTATACAAACTTCGGTTTACCGCAGTAATTTTTTTTTTTCTCGTTTTTACCAAATGTTATTGCATTTTTTTTTATTTTTATATTTTAATGAATTTTGCAGCGCAGTGTGCAAGTATAAGCCAGCTATAGAATATGATTATTTGATTTAGTATAAAATTATTATGCACCTATTTAAATCATATCACTAATTATGTGAGTTGTTTACTATTTATTTTCGCATGTTATCGTTTTTTGCTTATTTTGGAATACTTAAATATCTTAAGCTGTAATATTTTCTTTCATTCCGTATTCTTTCACTATTCCTGGAGCTCGCGCAAAACACGTCCGCTTTCTGCGGCAGTACGACGCACTATGGGACCTCTAGAACAAATGGCGTTGCAAAAATCAAAAATGTTATGTTCGCGTTCGATGTAGTTGTTCAAAGACTACAAATACAAAATGTTAAAAGCCTACGATTTTTTTTGAAAAGATATACCGTATCAAAATTGACCCATTTTTTATTTTCAACAACACAGAACATTTTTAGGAAACTTGAGCAACTTTCAGGTCGAATTTCAAGAAAACTAGGGAATGGGTCCTCTTTTTTTTTCATTTCTTAGTGTACTTATTAGGTTAAAAATAAAGAAAACATTTTACTGTTTGCTTCTTGTTTCTTCAGGTAATTAATTTTTTACTAACTGTCCATATTTTCACTATTTTTCAACTTTGATGCAAAATAACAAAATTTTACATTTTTGTACATTTGCCATATTTTTGTAAAAAATTCTTTGAATAATTCTCAATCAAATTCAATAGAGTCTTGTTGCAGCTGTCTGCATCCCCCATACACCTCGAGGCAAAAGACAAAAAAAAATCACGGTTCCAAAAGTTGTTTTTCGTGCAGCCCTGGTGTAAAATCCTTGATAAGAGTACGCCTGCTGGAACAAAACGATAAATTGCAAAATAAAATAAATTTATTTTTTTAAATGTTGAACTTTTTTTTAAATTAAAAACAAAAAAAAACTCAAACTTTGAAAAAAAAATTGTCTTTGTAAAATAAACCTTATTTTTCTATGATATTTACAAATTTTGACTTTGCTAAATCATAAGAAATCATTAAAAAATCGTAGCACCTTGTTAAAAGACATTTTTTAATGGGTTATCTATCAATTGCCATTCAAATTACTAAATTATCTTACTTTTTGCAAAGCAAAAACTCAAAAGGCCCCACTATGCGACGTATGAAAAAAGAGGAGGAAAAGTAAAAAAACAAATGGTACAGACCAAACTAGAGCTCTTTGTAATGCCTTAGGAAAGTTAAATTCTGGCTCTGAAGTTTCTTTTCGAAGTGAAATCTTCTTGTCGCTGCTTTAGATTGCTTAAACCACTTCAATTATATATTATATTAAAATGTATTACTTCTAAGCAGCACGCCGAGTACAAAACAAATAAATTTTTTTTCATTTATTATTCCTTTGCAGGGTATTACATTTTTTAGTCAGAAGTTTGTAACACAAAGAAGTCCGTCCGTGATCTTTTGTCCGGTTTGTCGCATACTAGTTTTAGGGCTATCATTATGAACGGATGTCAAAAAGAGCCGGATCATCTTACAGGAACAATCGAAACTGTCTTGTTTTTAACATTTTTTCATTAAATCCAAGATATGGCTATTATTATTATTTCCAATTACCATTATTATAAGAAAATATTATAAGAATTAATAAAAATAATCATATGTTAACATACACGGATACATTATTAGTCATAGTAATGGTTCCTTTCCTTTTTTTTGTGTATGTAAATACAAATTATTTTCAAAAGGATAATAACAGAATGCTTTAGAGTTCTAGGTGCGATCGTCGCTTTTATTTTACCCCGTTTAGAATTGTTTTTGTTTGATATCACCTGCCGCATAATAAATTTACATTAGAAAGTATTTAAACCAAATACCACTAATAGGTATGACTTCAAATCATTTTTTTAGAAACGTTGACAAGTAATTAAATAAATATAATCAAAGCAAAGATGGAGGCCAAGGATACAATAAACTTAACCAAAATGAAGAAAAACAAAAACAAAAAAACAAAATCATGTGAAAATCATGACAAGCAGAATATAAATATGGTAATTTAACTTTAATATTATTTGATTTAAGAAACCTAAATACAGTATAACTTTATTTGTAGAAAAAGAGCTTCACTAAATTTGATGATCTGCAGAAGCGAAGCCTTATCCATGTACGTTCACGAGATTCTAATAAGGCTAAAGAAATATTTTGTGTAAGCTAAGCATCTCAAAAATGATCCTATTAAAAGCCATTATCATTCATATATAAGTTGTATACAGTTGTATATATAATTTCAATAAAAGTTAGATTTCCTTTTTTAACTATTATTAGACTCCAATGGCTGACCAGCAGCTGGACAACTGCCATCAATGTCAAAAATCTGTCTACAAAATGGAGGAAGTTATACTTCAGTTGAAAACGGGAACAAAGATATTCCATAAAACATGTTTACGTTGCAAGGATTGTTCAAAACAATTAAAGTAGGTAAATTAAATAGATTTACATTACATTTTAATATATTTATTATTTCTTACAGACCCGAGAGCTATCATGCTCATGAGGGCTATCTCTACTGTCATATGCACTTTAAATTAATATTCGCACCAAAGATAGTTTATGAAGAGGTTAAACCACGAAAACCAGAGCTTATAATCCGTGAGAATCAACCAATGGAATTGCCACCGGATGTCGCTAGAGGTAAAATCGTTACATACAAGACTAACCTTTTACGTTCTTGATGAATCGTGTAAAACCGTAAGCGAAATATATCAATTGCATATATTTCGTAAGCAACATGGAGTGATGGGTGATGGAGGAAATCGCTGCTCGGTTGGAGCGTTTCGACAGGCTTGAGGATAATGTGGAATTGATAAAAGCCGTAAAGGCGAGGCATATTATATGCGATTTAACACACGAAATATATTTTAAGTGACAATTTTATTTAAAATTTTTTTATTGATGGCGATGGCGTTGTCGCCACTTTTATTTGCCTTCACCATCATTGCGGCGTAAAACATTAATAATAAGCCCAATGAAATGCGTTAAAAGTAATATCTCTTTATAAAGCTAATTTATAAAGTTTTTTTACAAAACACAGCTGGAAATACAAGTCAGTGTGACCGATTTTGTCCATTTTCTTTGTTTTTTCGGTCACACTGGAACTAAACAAATATTTGATTTGGATCCTTTTTATAAACGACTCTGCTATCATTGTTATTTTTGAATTTTTGACCATATCTACGTGTGGTCTTGTTGCTACATGTGTCAACTACATTGGCAAGAATAGTTAGGCTTAATTATTAACCCTCTTTACGGTATCAGGGCTGACAGCGGCAGAATTCATATCAGCAGCATGATTAATCGAAAGAATTGTATTTACTCCGCAGCACAGAGGAGCTATTTGAGTTTCTTCGAAAGAAAGAAAGAAATGAAGCTAACTTCGGTAAGCCGAAGTTTGTGTACCCTTGCAGTTTGCAATTGGATCATTGAAAGTCGATTCATTTCGGTAAAATTGCAAAATGTCAAAGTTTGTAAATTTTTATAACATTACCTACACATTTTACATGTAGAATTTGACATATTCATACAAATCAACCGCTTCTAGGGCAGCTGTATGACATAGTTGTCCGATCTTAATGAAATTATAACCGTAATTATAGAACCGTAAAAAACAGCTATATTTTACTTTATTTAATTATTTTTACTATTATTTTACGTTGAAAAACAGGGAAGTTATAATTTCTGTTCCATTCATTTGCTGATCACTGCAATAGAAAGAAGTTCTATTCAGAAACGCAAAAACTGAGAGACTAGTTTGCGTAGCAACGTAGACAGACAGACGGATATGTCCAGATCGACTCGGCTGGTGAGGCTGGTCAAAAATATATATACTTTATGCGGCCGAAGATGCTTCTTTTTGCCTGTTATATACATTCTCGGCTGACACTAACTTATAATACCCTTGAACCCTATAGGTAGCGGGTATAATAGTATTAGTAGAACCAAAAGAACTTATTTGAAACGCCGAATTGTACTGTTGAATATGGCTTAAAAAGTGCTTCAACGTTTGAGATGTCCACAAATTAATGACTGCAATGGTTCATGTGGAGTGTCCAATGCTGGCAATCTAACTTTGCCATTAGCACAGCACATGCCGGGCGTTTCACATAGAAAGTTAGACGAATCACAATGTGAACATATTGCGTTTATTATTCCTATGTACATATTATAATTAATCTGACTGTTGTAAGTAGAAGCTAGTCCCAGGACTGCCACAAAGCAAAATGGAACCAAAACATGGTAATTCAGTTGTTTTGAGCTCAGCGATCTAAAAAATTGATGTGTTTCTGGTCTATCGCACATTTCATCAAGATGGTATAGCATACGGCGGAACCGGCATCTTAATCAGAGAACATATCAAACACCAATTTCCCCTAAGGTTTGCTACTAATTTCTTGCAGGCAAATTGGTCAATGTTTCCCCTTAAAGCCCCACATATTTACCAGCAGACTCCAGAAAGATGCCAGACTTAATAGACTTTGCTGTGACAAAAAACATTCCACGTAACATTTTAAGTGCCAAAGTGCTTTCAGACCGTTTGCCAGTGCTAATAACTCTTCTTTAAAGTCCTAGTCCCGCAGCTCAACATCAGCTCCGTAGCTCAACATCGAAGCGGACATCGACAGCTCTACTGATGCTCTTGAAGACGTACTCATTGCAGCTGACACTATTTTAACACTACAAGGGAAGGACGTACAAACCAACAAATTCAAAACCAATCAACAAATTAAACATCTTGCCAACAGATCGCCATATTCAAAACAACGTTTTAAGGAAGTCACTCGCTTACTAAACCGAGCTCTGAATCATGACGCTGAAAATACACAACTACGGTACATCGAAAAACTTTCGCCAACCAGTACAAAGCATCCCTTATGGAGGGCTCACCCAAATCTAAGCTCTCCAATCGAATCAGTCACCCCGATAAGAAAATTATCAGGTTGCTGGGCCCACAGCGACGAAGAAAGAGCAGAAACATTTGCTTTACTTCTCCGAAGCGAAGAACTGAAACACAAAAAGCATCCGGGTGGTGAATGAATAACTCCCTCAATGATAATTGAACTCTGCTATTGTTTTTATTTGTAAACTCTTCAATTACTACTACCCAAGAAAATGGAAAAAATCTATTATCAAAATGGTACCGAAACCCGGAAAATACCACACAAATCCATCATCATACTGACCAATAAGTTTATTATCATGTCTGTCCAAACTGTTCCAAAATGCCTTCTAACACGCATAATACTATATCTGGGTGCACACAATGTTATCCCGGGCCATCAATTTGGCTTCTGTCAAACCCATGGAACGCACAGCCTTCGAGCATCTGGAATACTGCAGCGCAATATTTCTCGATGTATCTCAAGCTTTCGATTGAGGCTGTCTTAACGGCCTCATGCATAAAATCAAATCACACTTGCCCACATACTCTCTTAAGCTACTTAAGTCGTATCTCTACAACATTCATACTTTTTACAGCGGATTTTCCTACAAACATGCAGCTAACAACACCCACGTTCGCTGATGACACTGCGATCCTAAGTAGCTCCAGGTGTCCAAACCGAGGAACAACCCAACCAGCTAATCACCTCATGGTAGTTAAGAACTGGCTATCTGACTGGCGTATTAAAACAAAGGAACAAAAATGTAAACACATAACGTTTACTCTCAACAGACCAACATTCCACCCACTATCCTTGAATAGTAGGCAGATTCCACAAGTCAACGAAGTAACGTATCTCGGCGTCCACCTCAACAGACGACTAACCTGGCAAAGGCACATCGAATGCTAGAAACTACATATAAAACTAAAAGACAACAGCCTCCACTGGATTGTAAACGCTCGATCGCCCCTGCGTCTGGACTACAAGGACCTGCTCTACAGCTCCACTCTCACGCTTATCTTGACATATGGCTCCCAGCTTAGGGGGAACACGAGCAGCAGCAACGTATACATTATACCGCACGCACATTTTAAAATCCTGAGAACTATCGATGGGCACCTTGGTATATTCGCTACGAAAAACCCACAGGGATCTCGGCATTCCTGCAATGAAAAACTTTCTGTGCACTCAAAATAACTCGTAAGAATGCAAAACCACCCTACAACAAAATTACCTTCCAAGCCAGCAATAATTTTCAGGGCCATATAACTCTGTACCAGTCTATGACAAAATTTACTACGAGCAGTAGTCCTAACCGAAAGAGAGATAGAATCTATTAAACTTTGTGGATTCCCTGGTGCATCCTCATTTATGATAGGCTAGACTCGCACTATTTACAGGAAGGGCAAAGTATTGGTCAACCTAGTTACAGTAAAATCTAAGGTAGCACAGGCATTTGCTACTTCGATGCCTCGGTTGGAGTTGAAAGGAGCTAGGCTGTTGTGTGAGTTAATGGTTAAAATAAATAAGTGGGAAAGTCGAGTGTGACCGACTTTGAGATACCCGGTACCTAAAGCATTGTGGGTGAAATTAAAGGGCACATGAACATGAAAAAAGAAAATGTTGACAAATGAAGACAAATATTGCTAGAAACATGTTGAGCAACACTCAAAAGAGACAAATGTTGCTGGGAACATGTTGGACAACTCTCAAAAGCGACAAATGTTGTTAAAAACATGTTGAGCAACACCCACGTGCGCTCTCTCTCTCTCTCTCTCTCTCTCAAAAAGTTTTACGAGTCGATTTTGCCATGCGCGTCTACCCGTCTGTCCGTTTCTACGCAAACTAGTCTCTCAGTTTTTGAGCTATCTTAATCAAACTTTGCAGGTAGCCTTCTTTATATTCCCATTAATATATATATATATATATATATATATATATATATATTAAATATATATATATATATATATATATATATTAAAAACATGTATATATATATATATATATATATATTACTTACTACGATCGGACTACTTAGTAGATGGGTTTTGTGAAGATTGCATTAAATTGGTTAAGCGGTTCTTCAGTTATTACATTTTTTGCAATGTTTACGGGCAGCTGCTTTGATATTATTGTCAAGTGATTTTCGTCAAACATTTACTGTCGTTCGTATAAATGGTGAGACTAAAATTGTTGAAATGTATTAGATATGTATATGTGCGTGTACTTTTCTCATATTCTCTTTCTTATATGAAGAAAAAATGGCACGACCTAGACGAGCATATATAGGTAGGCGAACGCGTAGATAAAGGTAATGATCGAAATAGATCTGTTGACCCCTTACCTGTACTGAATCTTTCACGGCGATCACGAATACGTCGTGCTGTTTTGGCTGAAATTATGAATGCTGCTTTTGATTACAACAGTCAGATTGATTATAGTATGGACGGGTACATTGGAATGATGGACGCAATATGTCCGCGACTCTTGCGCGATACATCCGCGACTCTTACGCGATTCTTCCGCGATACTTCCGCAACTCTTCCGCGAAACTTCTGCGACTCTTGAGCGATACTTTCGCGACTCCCCAGCAATACCTTTAAAGTTTAAGATAAAATTGACAATAATTATAAACAACTAATTGAGCTATAAAGAGTTTAAAAATCTTCCTATATCCTATCCTTCCTATATCTTCCTATATAAGAAGTAGAGTCAGGCCATTTCCTTCCATTTTGTCTCCGAGCTTGGAAACCCCCTCCGCATTGCTTTGCCAGCCAGGCAAATTGCTTGAAAATGACTTTTGGCAGCGGGCAAAACCAGCAGAACCCACCGAATTGCTTGAATCTGAAAGTTGGTTTTTTGGTTGTATTATTGCAAACTATTAATCCACCAAAACTGTGTAATATCACCAGATTGACAGTGCAAAATTTTATTGCCAAATTTGATTGAAGCTTCTATCTTATCAGATAAATCAAAAGGAGAAGTTTGTTTCATTCCACGTATCCCTATGATTCCAACTAATATGTCATTTGAGCTCAAACGATTGCAATATCCTGTGAGGTTATCATTTGCGATGTCTATCAACAAGGACCAAGGGCAAACACTTAACGTTTGCAGTGTGAATTTGAAAGAATCGTGTTTTTCACATGGCCAACTTTATGTTGCGTGTTTTAGAGTCGTTACCCCCAGCCGTTTGCGTATTTATACTCAAAATGGAAAAACAAAAAATATTGTTTATCCAAATTATTTGTATAAAATTGTAAAATAGCTAGCAATTAATAAACTTTTTGTTGTTTAAATAAGTGAATTTATATTTCATTGTATGCGTAGCAAAGCACGTACCGGGCCGCTAGTATTATATTAATAGATATGTACATCTTATAGCTGCCATAGGAACGATCGGGCCTAATGGGCGGATTTTCGTTGTTTTTAAACATGCCAAATTCAAATTCAATATTTGGTTCTTTAATTTATTAATACCTATATATTCTAAATTTTATCCTAATAGGTAAAAAAATTGTCTTAAAGCTGCCATTCGAACGATTGGGTCAAATTACACGATTTTCGTTGTTCTTTGAAGATATCGGAATCAAACTTAGTGAATCGCCTTTTAAATTAAATATAGCTACACATTTAAAATTTCATCCAAATCGGACCACTATATCTTATAGCAGCCTTAGGAACGATCGGGCCAAATGGGCCGATTTTCGTTGATTTTAAAGATACCGAATTCAAAATAAATATATGGTGCCTTAGTTCAATTTTAACAAACTTTTTTAAGTTTTATCCAAATCGGACCGATTTTCGTTTTTTTTAAAGATATCGGATTAAAACTTAGTAAATTGCCTTTTAATTTTTAAGGATTTTGGATTAAAACGATATATGTATATTGCATTGCAAATATCATGTCAAAATTATATTACCTTTTGCAAAGGTATAATAACTAATTATAAACAAATCCGTTTCTATGCGATCAAGTCTTTTAGTTTTTACACTATCACGCTGAAATTATCTTTTTTCTTTTGAAGCAGTATATATATAGCTGCAATAGGACTGATGGCGAAACTGATGGAAAATATTACAAATTCTCTGTTTTTCAACGTATTTATATCAATTTCGAGATATAGCGGTTTTTTACGGTTTTAGAATTACTGTTTAAATTTCATTTATATAAAGATGTAAAATTCTACATGGAAAATGTATAATGTGTAGGTAAATGTTATACAAGTTTATAAACATGTATATTTCATAACTTTACCAATATGGATCGATTTTTCATGATCCAATTGCAGACCGCAAGAATCTTCAAACTTCGGCTTACCGAAGTTAGCCTCCTTTCTCGTTTTATTTTTAGTTATTATCTGCAAATGTATATATACTTCGGCTTGCCAAAGTTAGCTTCCTTTCTTGTTGAAGTTAATATCACCGCCGGGTGACGTCTGCTTCGATGATTAGATAGGATTAATGATACTGACTAAAATATAGGATGGATACTTCAAGCCAGTTAGTTCTCTGTGAAGTCAGCCTGTGGGTATGAAGGTAGAAGGTATAACCTCTTATTTGGAAGTTATATTTGCTTCTGAGCATAATGCCGATGTGATGTTCATTCAGGAACTGCTTTATTTCCAGTTTGTGTCGTGAAACGCCGATCGAATTTCACATGGAGAAAAGTTTTAAGTTTTGTTACGACGGTGGCGTCGTTGTGCCTCAGTCCTTAAAGGACATAAGGCTAAGGGAGTGGCCACCCGGATAGCAGACACGATTTATGCAGCTGAGCTCGACGGATTTATGGTGGGTTCTTTGAGCGCCACTCGCTCTCCAAACGTAATCAGAACCGTTATTTACGCACCTTAAAAGAAAAAAAAAGAAACCGTTCGTCAGTCTGTCTTTCTGTCTAAACCGCCCGCAGGCTTCGCGTAAACTTGATCAAAATTCGATCGGCAGTGCTCCCCTTCACGACTTCGCGTGCCAATGAATCATTACCGGCTGAGCTATATGATCCCCTGATGTGCTGAATCGTCAGTCAAAAGTTATGTCATGTTATGTACGCCGGTTCTGGCCGACGTAGGCAGCAGATCCAGAAGAAGAAAATAAAAAGGTAGGAAGAGAGATAGCCTACGGTCCTCGCGCGTGCGCTGCAATCCCACGGTCCTCGAAAATCAGCGTTGTCAAAATTGCGCCAGTACTTGGCTCCAGACACTGACACTGCATAATTACATCAACTCGGACCGTACTCCCACGGTAACCCAGTCCCGCCGACTTGTTGGGACTTTCGTCCATTTTTGGGTGGAATTGTACTTAGTCGGGTGCAATGAAGGGGAAATGTACTTAGCCATAGCTATGTACTTAGCCATAGCTAAGTACATTTCCCCTTCATTGCACCCAAAAACTTTGGTGCTCCGATCCGGTGATCCATAGCCGAAACTTGAAACACTCTTGGGTATAAAAGGCCCCAAATTAGCTGTACCGAAGAGGAGTTAGAGTTAAAAACTGGAAGTCTATTGGGAGAGTATGAAAATCCATTAATACCAAAATGGATGCGTTCAAACCGCATAAGTGTAAAAGTCGGATAGCCTTCCGCGATAAGTCCTTTTAAGGAGCAAATATCCTTAGGACGGTCGACCGGTTTACAACATATTGTCAAGCAATGCCGAGTACAATGTGAATCCTGAACGACATATGTCCATAATAATGTGAATCCTGGACGACATGTGTCTATAATATCAAACGTTTAACAATCAAGCCAATCTCTGCCGTGACAAAAGTCAATCCTGAAGAACAGTTTGTAGTTCCACTATATACAAAATAAACAGTGCAATTAACTATAAAAACGGACAGGTTCCCCTCTTACTAGGCGTAAGTAAGCCCCGTGTCATAGCCTAAGCCCTGCAACCACAAGCCTGTGGCACATGTCAGGCTCTGAGGACTTTAGGGATTCTAGACAAAAATCTGACAACAAATATATAAAAGCAAAGCCACCACTACTTAAACCATTTAATGAACATATAAACTCAATTCCCAACACCTATACATATCTTATTTTTTTTATTACGAACGAATGAGTGGCAGATATAAAAGGGATGAGAGAGAAGAATATACTTGAAGTTGTAACGCCACGAGAAGTGGAAGTGTGGAGGAAAAAAACCTACGAACTATCATTAAAATTTAAACAATTAAACTAGTAGTAACTAATAGGTTGAAGACTGCAAGGGTATACAAACTTCGGCTTACCGAAGTTAGCTTTCATTCTAGTTATTTTTAAAAACAATCTGCTTGAATATGAAATCTTCGGCTTCTTGAAGGTAACCTCCTATCTTGTTTTTAAATTTATAATAAAATACAGCATCGGATAAACCAAATCTGGGACTTGATGAACTCCAACAACTGAATGTCCGATCAAGATTTGAGGTATTTGAAAACGGTGGCTGTAAGCAATATAATAATCATTCAGAAGAACACCGGGAAGAAACCACCATTACCCATGGCAAGTCGATACGATCAACGCTAACTAAACTTCATAAGCTTGGTATTTCAAATTCAAAATCTGAACAAATAAATGAAATGAATAATATCGGAGAGTCAGATGATAATTCGAATGACGCTAGCGATGATAACAACGATTATTCTCGTATCGAATTAACGGTAAAAGAAAGGCCTTTGGGTTTGGGAGAAGCAATAAACGATATAAGATCCAAGTTTGAGAATGGTGATATGATAACAAAAGAAGAGCGACGAGAAGAGAGGAAACAGGAGATTCAAGGAATACGTTCTCGTTTATTTATGGGTAAACAGGCGAAAATCAAAGAAATGTATCAACAAGCAGTTGCTGAATCCGAACAGTGCGTAACATCAGTTGGTAAAAACAAAGATATTGAACTGACTACAGCAACGCAATCTATCAAAGATCGTTTTGAAAATGGTGAAGCTTTTAGGGTTGGTACAAAAATTCAACCCAGAGAAGCCATGGAAGATGCAGAAGTTTTTGAGTCTGGTAAGGGCTGTATAAAAGTAAAGTTAGAACTTAACATTATATAACATAATTTTATTACTATAGCTATAAGCAGAGCCTCACGAAATATCTTTATGGAACTGGACGCAAATTTTGCATCGGATCCAGGTAGCTCCATAAGCAGCATGCCAAATAATCAAACAGATAAACTAATTCAAGCCAATCAAAGGGTAAGAAACAATATTTTGATTCAAAATCTATTTAGGTTTTTATTTATTTTTTTTAAATCTTCAGAATGCCGATATAGATATAATCAAATCGGACTCCAAACCCGAATATATTAAAGTTGCCACCGAAGAGTTATCGGAAAGATTTAAATTTTTTGAACAATTTCGCCCAGTTGAAAATAAAAAGCGTACTTTTCGCATAACACCTCCACGTGAAGGTGTTGTAATACTTGATTCCGACACGGACACGGATATTTCTTTATTAACGAAACAAACTACCCATGCTGAGGACAACATTTTGCAAAAAACCAAAACCGCATCAACAATTTTAAGCAAATTCCGTGAAATGGAAAAAAATAAAACATCATATGAAAATGAAAAAAGGAAACAACCAAATCCTTTAAAGTGCTTTACTCCGCCGCCTGAAACCCAGATTAATGAACATTTTAATAATAATAAATCGGATTCCGAAGAAGGGGAAAGCATAAGCGACGATGAAGAGACAAATAGTAATGAAGGTAGTGATGATGATGAAGAAATGGATAATGAAAATGTTGTAAGCAAATCATGTAACAATGATCAAGCGCTTCAAGAGGTAATATTTAATAATAATACAGCAGATTGAAAAACTTTTAAAAATTGCGATCTGCAAGTACTTATAAAAATTGACAGATATTTAAGTATCATTTCATTTAATTTCAATGTACAGGCAAAGAATGCAGCTCGTGCTAAACAATTGCGAGCCAAATTTGAAAAATGGCAAATCAATGAAATACAACGAGAACTGAAAGAAGATCGTGAAGATGTTTACTCACAGCTCATTTCGAGTGATTCCATAGAAAGTGCCAAAACGTAAGAAATTATATAATAATATATATTTAATAGTTTAACCAATTTGAGTTTTTAGAATACGCGAACGCTTTGAAAATATGAAAAATATCGGGGAAACACAAATGGAAAATAATATCCCAAGAGTTCAAATCAATCGTTTTGTTGTATGTTCAATATAAAATACTTGTTTTTTTTTTTTAATAATATGTATCATTTACAGTAATCCCAATCCATGGCATAAGAGTTGGAAAATGCCTTATAGATCACAAATCCCGGAAAAGAAAGATCTGATCCTCCTAGAAGCTTACTAAATTATTGGGTTCACATATTATTACGTACTTAACATATAAAATATATTATTAATCTATAAAAATTGTAATTTTAATGAAAATGCGTAAATATTTTAAATGGCAGACATATATAAAGAAATTTTATTATTTAATTAATCGATTTCAGTTTGAATAGTATGGATATTGCATGAGCTCATAAAAATCTTTCTTTTGTGGGTTTGATGCCGTTGATAAAAATAAAAAAAGTGGTTTAAACTACTATTAACAAAAGGCTATTTAAATATAAAAATTATATTACAGATTCACACATTGTAACGATCGGGGCGGGATAGCTCAGTCTCGTCCAGGATTCGCTGCAACAAATTTATATTTGTTGGGCGCGGTGCCAAAATAAGAACTCCGGGGTTTAGATTTAAGTAATATAATATATATTTTTAACTGGGACTTTCACCTCTTTTCCACCACACCTGTCTTAAACGGGGCACAAGACGACCAATCTCTAACAATTTGTGCACGCCCGACTCGCCGGCCAACGCCGTCTGGGTGATCACGCCGCGCTTACGCTCCGCTTGATACTCCGGTGCTACCCACACGCGGATACTCTCGCTAAGCTTCGCTCCGCTAGATACTCTGGTGCTGCACGCTCCAGATGCTCCCGCTAAGCTGACGCGCTGGCAAACTCACCGTCCGCCTGGGCACTTACAAAGTACGAGGTGGAAGGAAGTGGTAAAACTGGACTCGCTTGGTCAAAGGAGATCCCTCCCAAAGGCTTACTGCGTGATTACTGCTGATGACTGTCCTGTTCTGCGGTCCCCTGAATTGCTCCTTGGCTCGTTTCCCAAGAAGTCACTGTCACAAGCACTAACTGGTCACTGGTCACTCGCAAATCCACTGCCCGCTCTGCCACAAGCTTTCTCTCCCTTTCTACGCTCCCACTCAATCTCTTATATTACTTTCTCTTCTATCGATCCTGCGTTCTCTTGCGCTTTTTGTAAGGGATCGCAGATTCCTTACAACATCTGTATTGGGTAAAAATATTTCTCCCAGTTGAGATGTAGGTTTGCACAGAAATATATATATATATATATGGGTATATTTAGTAGTGAGGAATCTGGGTTTCGTAGAGGTTACCCTTTTTAAAGGTCCAACGACGAGAGATCTCCCGGTCGAATCCTGGGCTGTAGGATTTGGGTTAACATATATTCATATTTATGTGCATTGGTGAATGTGGGTTTTAAGTTGTAAAGTATTATACACAAGAAAAAAACGTAGAGAAAAATAAATATAAAAGCTAAGAAGCTCGGGGAGCGGAGTGACCGCTGGTCATTCGACGGTGGTGTCGTCTTCACTTTGTTTCACTTTCTGGTGGGTAGAGAGACGGGTGTACACTTGTATGCGCACTTTTATATATATTTGTGGTTAGATGGAGTCGGTATCTACTGCTCAAGTAGGGATTGAAGCACGGGTATCAGAAGGCAAGTCGACACAATCACCAGTGTAAGTTTGTTGGACTGGATTTGTCACTTCACGGAAATTATTGTTGTTTTGTTTGAGTTGGTTTTTATGCATTTATTTATTTGGATTTGTTTGGATGTTTAAGTTGGTCTATTTCCTTAATAAGTTTTTTTTTCTTTTAAATGTTAATTGATAATATTTATTGATTGTCTTAAGTGTTTTTAAGTTCTATAGTCCGCTTGCTGAATTGATCATCCACCTCACACAAAGAATTCTGCATAAAGAAAAGTCAGACTGGGATATTCATCAATCTCTTTTATAAATTTCCTCATTACTCTCTGAACCACTACACTTGCACCACATCTTTAACCCAATTGCCTTTTTAGCCATGACTCATTTAATATTATTCTGCTCTTTATTTTAAAATTCTCCATTTCTAAATTTTAAAGCTTTTTCTTAATTATCTAATATAGTTTCAAACATTAAAGTTATGCTTCTCAACCTCCAACAAATGCAACTTTCGATCTGTAAGCTTTAAGCTATGCTGTAGCTTGATTTGTGTTTACTGATTTGTATTTACTTTTCTTAAGTATATGTTATATACCTTCTCACCTCGGATGAACATCAAAATCGTTAGCGAATGGCCAAAGCGTTAAACTAATTTTGTCCGTATACATCTTTAATTATTTTATTTAGACACAATTTGATAAGACATTAAATATATCTAAATCTAGATCTCGTTTCCGTAGCTTAAGTCGTTTAACAATTCTGAGCGTGCGTAATATAGCTTTTAAAACTAATTCTCCGCCTAGCTAGCTATCAACTACTATCAGGAGATTGAACGTTTTCCAAAAATACAGAAAAACTCACTGAAAAAAACACTTCTTTAGAATAATTTTTCATTTTTTTTATTCTACTCTATTTAGTTCAGGTTAAATGCGACGTCATAGTATAAACAGTACTTAACAAATAACTTGAAATTAAAGCTCTGGCCAGTATAACAAAAACAACCAAACATCCAACTCAGTTGGTCACTTCAAGTTCGTTAGCAGTGAACTAAACTTTAATAATAGTGCGAAAATATTTATCTATAAATTATAATATTTTTATAATGCAGTTATTACTCAATAACAGTGCTCGAAAAATTTTGATAGCCCAACTCCTGTTTCTTATCCCAGTTTTAAATGGAAGCCACATTGTTCAGCCAGTTTCCCAGAGACTTGTCGGTTATGCCCATGCTTCTCCAGAGACCTTCAAGAGAGAAAGTCAATTTGAGATTATTAATGAATGGAAATATTTGGACTTTGAATATTCAAGCTTTGTCGAACGTCAGCAGGCAATTTCAAATGGGTAAGAAAAATTAGGTTACATTTATGATTTTTTTTTTAATATGTTGCCCAAAATGATCACATTAATCCGTTAAACGTCTAGTACCCTTGCAGTGTGTTATAAATTTAGTCAGAAGTTTGCAAAACAGAGAAAGAGTCATTTCCGACTCTTAATCAGCATCAACAAACTATTTTCTCAGTTTTTGAGCTAACGGTTTAAAACTTTCCGAATAATCTTTTTCTATTGCAATTAGTATATACATAGGTTTTTATATCGGAACGGCCGAAATCGAACCACTACATCTTATATCTGTCATAGAAACAATCGGGAAATTATTAGAAAAAATTACTACAATTGAATATAATAATTTAAAATTTTTCATCTTCTCTAATATATGAAAATTTTTCGCGATTACAAAATATTTAATCTTATTAAAATCGGACTACTATATCTTTAAGCTGCCATAGGAACGATTGGTAAATGTTTAGGAAAATGTAAGAATGTACTGTAAAATGTAAAATGTATGGGTAATTATGTTTATAAAATTAACATATCTTCGTTATTTTTTTTTTTATATATACATATTCAAATGTAACCTCAAAAATAGTTCTTTATTACGATTTTATAATACTGTTTTAAATTTGATAAAAACTGGATTCGATCGGTCAATTTGTATAAGAAGATGGGGAAATCACCCGAGTTCTGTGTCTATTTTCTAAAGTGTTTTATCGAGTTCCATTTATATATCGTTTTAATTGTAATCTGCAAGGGTATATAAACTGCCGCTTTTTTTATTGCTTTATATTTATTAATGTTATATTTGATTATCATATTTAACCAAAGCTCACCCTACCTATTTTTATAAGTTAGTTCCAACCGAGAATGTATGTAACAGGCAGAAGGAGGCATCTCCGACCTCATAATATATATATTCTTGATCAGCGTCACCAGCCGAGTTGATTAAGCGATGTCCGGCTGTCCGTCTGTCTGTCTGTCCGTTTGTCCGTGTTGGTAACTAGATCTCAGAGACAATAAAAGCTAAAGCCACCAAATTTGGTGACAACATTGGAATCTGTTTCACGCAGATCAAGTTTATTTTAAAATTTTGCCACGCCCACTTCCGCCCCTGAAAATCATAAAAAGCTTTATATAGGCTATAGTAGTGATTTTCGGCTTAAAGTAAACGATAAAATAAATAAGTATGCTTTTGTGGTCGTTTTTTGAAAATTTGAGCAAAATCGGATGATAAACATGGAAGTTATTAAACAATAAAGTTTCTGTGTATGCATCTTCTTCTTCTTCTATGTTGAGAGCGAACGTGCGTGTTGCTCAACATGTCGCTGGGGTTTTTGGGGTGTTGCTCAACATGTTTCTAGCAATATTTGTCTTCATTTGTCAACATTTTCTTTTTTCATGTCCATATGCTATTTAATTTGGGTACCGGGTATCTCACAGTCGATCACACTCGACTGTAGCTTTCCTACTTGTTTTTTTTTTGCTTAGAGCTTTTTTACTGATTACAAAATTTTTTAAACTGTCTTATTTACAGCGACTTTGTACCGAAAAATAACTTACCCTTGGGAATTGACATTTATCGCGATCGGCTATTTATAACAACACCTCGTTGGAAAGATGGTGTACCTGCCAGCTTAGGTACCATTCCATATCCAGCAAGGGAGATTAGTCCTCCAATTAGACCGTATCCCTCATGGAAGGCTCATGGGGACCCCAAAAGACCAGATTGCTCCAAACTAATATCAGTATATCGCACGGCGATTGATAGGTGTGATAGACTTTGGTTAATTGATTCAGGTATAGTGAACGCTACTGTCAATCTAAATCAGATCTGCCTGCCAAAGATAGTCGTTTATGATCTTAAAACTGATCAACAGATCCTTAGCTACAACTTACCAGAGTCGCAAGTGAAACAAGACTCTCTCCATTCAAATATTGTTG
Organism: Drosophila triauraria; assembly: GCA_014170255.2. Lineage (NCBI taxonomy): Eukaryota > Metazoa > Arthropoda > Insecta > Diptera > Drosophilidae > Drosophila > Drosophila triauraria. The sequence continues at coordinate 184,482 of CM024332.1, forward strand.
TAAATGTCGGAAATACCTGCGACGATGCTCATGCCATTGTATCGGATGTCTGGCGATTCGGTCTAGTAGTGTACAGTTTCCTAAACAATAACAGCTGGCGAGTAACCAATTACAATTTTAATCCAGAGCCATTCGCATCTGACTTTAATATCTACGGATTGAATTTCCAATGGCTAGATGGTGTTTTTGGAATGAGTATTTCTTACGATAAAAAGACTAAGCAACGTGTTCTCTACTTCCATCCAATGGCAAGCTTTAAGGTGAGTTATAGGTACTTGATAACTTGAAATTTATATATTATAAAGTTCCCAGAGATATATGTGCTTTTGAATATTTGACTTTATTCGATGTGGTATTTATTTGTGACTGAATATACAGAACAAGAATGATCTCCATCAAAGGCAGATGGAGTGCAAAATACAAAAGAGAGCCGTGAGAGCGCCGCTTCACTGCGACCAATACATACTTATATACTTCGGGATAATGACAGAATTCAGAAAGAGAGAACACCGCTTCATTGCGGGACAATGCAGAACAGAAAAGAAAAATAGAGAAGACACAGTGCATTGTTTAAGTTTACATATTCAACAGACTTATATACTCCACATGCATTTCTGAATACATCACTGTGCACCTGGTATACCCAAAATAAAATCACTTCGTACCAAATTGATAAGTGTGTTTCGATTTGAAACTACAGTTAGCATCAATATTAAAGTTGTTACGTCGGTGGTGTCGTTGTGCCTCAGTCCTTGGTGGACATAGGGCTGAGGAAGTGGCCGCCCGGATAGCAGACACGATTTGTGCAGCTGAGCTCGCCGGATTTGGGGTGGGTTCTTTGGACGCCACTATCCTCTCCAAACGTAATCAGAACAATTATTTACGTGCCTGAAAAATAGTAGAAATCGTTCGTCAGTCTGTCTTTCTGTCCACATTGCCCCGCAAGCAAATTTATGCTTGATCGTGAAAAACAATCGGGCTATGTTTTGGCCGTTTTCCCTCCCCATTCGCAAACTTCGTGCGCCGTTGGATCGTCGCGGGCCGTGCAATACGATCCCCTGTTGTACTTGTCGTTCGTCCAAAAGTTATGTCATTTTCTTGACCCAGTCTTCCATTCGTACCATTGCCCCCCTTTTAATGGGTTTCTACCAATGCATTTTTGTTGGCTTAAGTTCGCATTACAAGTTTATTATAAAGGTTGGTCAAGAGTTTATTGGACATGAATGCATTGAATGTATTGAAATGCGGTTTTGTATAGTACGGGATGCTCTGAATGAGTGTAAATCATATTTAAATGTGCACTTATGTTATGTTATGTATGCAAGTGTATCTTTGAATGCTAATATTGTATTAGGTATGGTGTGTGTAATATCATGGGGCACGATCATATATATATATATATCAGACAATATTGGGCAAAGGTCCCGTTGACTCACCCTCGGTTATTCCATCGTTGAGAGCTCTCGTTCCGGAGTTGAGGTTTTAGTTGTTGCAAAAGTTAATTAGAATTAAGCATATATATATATATAATATCGTGCTATGGGTTTGGGGGTAATAAATTCATTCACTAAATTACAAGTTATAGGTGTTGGTGTTAAAAAATGCGTTTACACGTTTAGGAAATTGTTTATGTTGTGGCAGATTTGCTTTTGTATGTTTGTTGTCAGATTAATGTGGCGTTGATGGTATTGGATCGGCTTTTCATTATTGATGTAGAGTCCGCTTGGGTGATGTCCAGAATCCTGGAAGTGCTTGGAGCTGATATGTGTCTCGGGGTTGTAGTTGCAGGATCTAGGCTACGCCTAGTGACACGGGAACATAGTTTTTTTTATCGTTAGTTGCACGGTTTATTCGGTACATAGTGGAACAAAATTGGTATTCAGTTTTGACTTTTGAAACGGCAAAGATCGGCAGGATTGTTTTAGGTGTGGTATTATTAACACATGTCCTTTAGGATTCACATTGCACTCGGCTTTGTTCGACGGGAAGTTGTAACAGCCTTGAGGATATTTGCTTCCTTAAAAGGACTGCATCGGCACCGTAAATTTACCGCGGTCAATATCGCGAAAGGCTATCCGACTTTTAGACTTATGCGGTTTGCACGCATTCAAGTTGGTATTGATGGATTTTTAGACTTTCTGAATAGACTTTCAGTTCCTAACGCTGACTTTTGACTCTCCTCTGGTACTGCTAGTCCGGGGTCTTTTATACCAACGACTGTGTCAACTTTTTCCTAGGAATCACCGGAATAGAACACAAAAGTGTTCCCAGTTAGAGTCATCGATTCCCTCCTTTTCCTATTGGCTAGGGTTCAATTCGGGTCGTTCTTTGTTCTAACTTTTGACGATTCCGCAAAATCAGCAGTGTTGGGTTGCTAGTGATTGCATGGCCTAATTTGGCGCGTTTGGCGGTGTCATTTGCCAGAGCCAAATTCTGGTGCAATCTTGCCAGTGATTCTCTATGGAACTAGCGTATTGGCAACTCTTGATTCTGTTCCGTGTTACCCGTGGAATCACGTCGCCTTAACCGGCGTACGTAACAGGCTCGGGGTCGTCGATGCTGATCAGCATGGAATGATCCCGTAAAAAACTTAACGTACAGGCGGTTATGTTGGTTTTCCGCGCCCAACGTGGGCCTCGACCCATACCCTGAGGTTAAGAGTCTCATGCTCTATTGAATGAACTAGCCGGGCCGAAATTGGTTTATTGGATTTGAGGTATTGTGAAGTATCGGAATTTTGACTGCAATTAAATTGGGTGTACAAAGATATGTGCTGCTGCTGACTTACGTTGAGTTGACGTTCTGTCTCGAATCCATTTCTCAACTCGGATTCCCTGTTTCTTAAACGCTGCCAACGTATTTATTGTTGATGCGAGTAGGAACACCCCCATTTGTGAGTAAAGATTTTCCTTCAAAATTCCTACGAAGTTATCTTCCGGAATTTTGTTCTTCAATTTGAATTGAAGATTATGCATGGCCGCAATAAAATCGTCAAAGCTCTCGTTGTACCCTTGGCGTCGTTCCATAAGTTCTTTAATAGTAACATAGTCATTGTCTGACGTGGAGAAAGCTTTAGTCATTTCGTTAGTCATGTCATAATATCCAAATTCAAAATCGTCAGCTCGGTCTTCCATCAACTGCCAGTACCATTTAATTCCTTAAATATCTGATCAAAAGTGTACCCGTGCATTTCCGTTAAGCGACTCACTCGGAACCGAAAACTCTCCACTGACATGCCCCTACTAGACCCATCAAACTTAAGGTTCCATTTGTCCAGGCGTGTTGGTCGAGTGCCTGTATAGCTGCTAAGCGGTGTTTCGTTGTCTCTGGCGCTGGGATTAGGCTGGTTTTCCACGGCTACCTCCCTAGGACTCGGTATTGGTTGGTTTGCGGCTACTGATGTCTGTCTTGGTTGGCCCTGCCGAGCGGCTCCGTGTCTCTGAGGCGTCGAACTGACCTCGGGTCTTCCCTGGGTATTGGGCTCTCTTGGCTGTACTGCGGACAGTTCGGCTACTTGGCGCCGCAGGCTGACTACTTCCTCCTGCATTTCGGCCATTCTCGTTGTCATGGTTGTCTTCATCTCGTTATTTGACACAATTAATGCTGAGAGCATTCGCTCTAGCCGATCATTGTCATCATTATATCTGGGTCTAGCTCCTTGGTTAGTCGGAAGCATACTGGACCGCCCTAATGGTGGCCCTAAGTCGAGTTGTTCCTCCTACAGCTCCTTCGGAATCGTCCATGATTACGCTGCTGCAATCTGCTAAACTCCCTAAGTTATTTAGTTTGCTATTAAAGCTTATCGACTGGTTGTTTTCGTCAACTGGCGATAGGCTAGCTCTTGCCGGTGTTTCTGTTCTGGTTTGTCTGGCTTCTCTTGCCGCCAGTGTTGATGCTCGGAAAGTCCTCAATGGAGGTAGATTAAGTGTAACCTTCTTCTTTTCTTATCTCCTGCCATATGTTAAAATATTGTAAATATATATACGCCCGACCACCCTGCCGTGTAATCGCGGTACTTATTTGTTTGCGTTTGTTATTAAACTTTGTTGTAATAAGATATATTTATACGTGCTTGCGCGTTGTTGGTTTTTGTTAAGTTATTTTTTCGTTTTCGTTTGCTTCAATATTTTGCTTGGCAGCAAAAAGTTTTTATGACGAATAAAAATTGTGTAATTCAAAACGGGGTGCGCTGGTACTCCTGGTTCATGGTATGGGTCAAGAATCGTCCAAAATTAAGCCCCAAATAAAATTTTAAAAGCTCCCTATTCAAGTGAATTCGCTGAATGGATTCAACTGCCCTCCACCGGAGTGATCAGTTCCTTCTGCGCCCACTTGACATCTTCCCGGGAAAACACAGTACATGGGACTGCTGCTCACCCACAGGAAGGCTTTGTCCGAACCCCCTCCCCCCGGTCGTCGGAAACAGGTAGACTCACTCACATGCAGACGGATGGAGCTTTATTCCAGACAGGCGAAAGGAATTGCCTCCCTGCTCCTCCCCTCTGGACTCGAACCTTGCGAGCGACCTGGTTCTGTGCCTAGTACGACTGAATAGCGTCGGCCAGAGATAAATACTGTCGTCCCGCCCGTTAGTCATGGTAACCGTACAGACTCGAACCTTGCGAGAGACCTGGCATAGCCTAGTACAACTGAATAGCGTCGGCTGTACGGTTACGGTCTTTCCCCCACCCCCCTTCAGTACTGGATCGACAAACGATGACGAACCGCTACCCCAACCGATGATGGCGGCTATATTATGGCGATGACTGGATACTATTAAGACCGGTCGGTGGTGCGCCGTTATTCGCTTGCGACCCTGCTCTTCCTGGACTCGAACCTTGCGAGCGACCTGGCATAGCCTAGTACGACTGAATAGCGTCGGCCAGGAAGCGCAGCTAAGTTTATTTACGTTAAATATTTCAAAAATGGTCTGCACTTTTATAGGGAAGCTATTATGGTATTATTTCTTTTAACGAGTATTGAATTAAATATTTAAAATTTAAAAGGGTTCTCAAAGTCAAGTGCCAATTCTAAAACTACAAGTGTCGGATCGGATGGCCTTTCCGCTTCTACAACTATCTGTCTGAGAAGTTGGTGACTTTAAACGAAGATACAGAAAAGTTATATTTAATGTGTATATTCACCGAGAAATGTTATAAAAATTGTTAGCTAATTTAGACATCAAAGGGATCCGCTCTGATATCTCTAAATTCTTGAACCAGTAAAAAAGTTTATATAGATACTAAAGTGTTTCTCGTCAAAACAAATAAGGTTTTGGCAATAAGGATGCATGGATATTGCCTGTGTTGGGCGCCATTTCTGTTACGTCGGTGGTGTCGTTGTGCCTCAGTCCTTGGTGGACATAGGGCTGAGGAAGTGGCCGCCCGGATAGCAGACACGATTTGTGCAGCTGAGCTCGCCGGATTTGGGGTGGGTTCTTTGGACGCCACTATCCTCTCCAAACGTAATCAGAACAATTATTTACGTGCCTGAAAAATAGTAGAAATCGTTCGTCAGTCTGTCTTTCTGTCCACATTGCCCCGCAAGCAAATTTATGCTTGATCGTGAAAAACAATCGGGCTATGTTTTGGCCGTTTTCCTCCCCATTCGCAAACTTCGTGCGCCGTTGGATCGTCGCGGGCCGTGCAATACGATCCCCTGTTGTACTTGTCGTTCGTCCAAAAGTTATGTCATTTTCTTGACCCAGTCTTCCATTCGTACCATTGCCCCCCTTTTAATGGGTTTCTACCAATGCATTTTTGTTGGCTTAAGTTCGCATTACAAGTTTATTATAAAGGTTGGTCAAGAGTTTATTGGACATGAATGCATTGAATGTATTGAAATGCGGTTTTGTATAGTACGGGATGCTCTGAATGAGTGTAAATCATATTTAAATGTGCACTTATGTTATGTTATGTATGCAAGTGTATCTTTGAATGCTAATATTGTATTAGGTATGGTGTGTGTAATATCATGGGGCACGATCATATATATATATATATCAGACAATATTGGGCAAAGGTCCCGTTGACTCACCCTCGGTTATTCCATCGTTGAGAGCTCTCGTTCCGGAGTTGAGGTTTTAGTTGTTGCAAAAGTTAATTAGAATTAAGCATATATATATATAATATCGTGCTATGGGTTTGGGGGTAATAAATTCATTCACTAAATTACAAGTTATAGGTGTTGGTGTTAAAAAATGCGTTTACGTTTAGGAAATTGTTTATGTTGTGGCAGATTTGCTTTTGTATGTTTGTTGTCAGATTAATGTGGCGTTGATGGTATTGGATCGGCTTTTCATTATTGATGTAGAGTCCGCTTGGGTGATGTCCAGAATCCTGGAAGTGCTTGGAGCTGATATGTGTCTCGGGGTTGTAGTTGCAGGATCTAGGCTACGCCTAGTGACACGGGAACATAGTTTTTATCGTTAGTTGCACGGTTTATTCGGTACATAGTGGAACAAAATTGGTATTCAGTTTTGACTTTTGAAACGGCAAAGATCGGCAGGATTGTTTTAGGTGTGGTATTATTAACACATGTCCTTTAGGATTCACATTGCACTCGGCTTTGTTCGACGGGAAGTTGTAACAGCCTTGAGGATATTTGCTTCCTTAAAAGGACTGCATCGGCACCGTAAATTTACCGCGGTCAATATCGCGAAAGGCTATCCGACTTTTAGACTTATGCGGTTTGCACGCATTCAAGTTGGTATTGATGGATTTTTAGACTTTCTGAATAGACTTTCAGTTCCTAACGCTGACTTTTGACTCTCCTCTGGTACTGCTAGTCCGGGGTCTTTTATACCAACGACTGTGTCAACTTTTTCCTAGGAATCACCGGAATAGAACACAAAAGTGTTCCCAGTTAGAGTCATCGATTCCCCTCCTTTTTCCTATTGGCTAGGGTTCAATTCGGGTCGTTCTTTGTTCTAACTTTTGACGATTCCGCAAAATCAGCAGTGTTGGGTTGCTAGTGATTGCATGGCCTAATTTGGCGCGTTTGGCGGTGTCATTTGCCAGAGCCAAATTCTGGTGCAATCTTGCCAGTGATTCTCTATGGAACTAGCGTATTGGCAACTCTTGATTCTGTTCCGTGTTACCCGTGGGAATCACGTCGCCTTAACCGGCGTACGTAACAAAGTATCAATATGGTACTATATTTACAAATGTCAAACTGATACCCAATAGTGTTAAAAACTAGACCCTGATACTATATAGTATCCACTTGTACATGAAGGTGTCATTTCGATGCTCGAAGCCACCCTTGTATTCCAAAAATTTGAAAACCTAACACGTATGGTGTAATTTAGTGCTTTTCTGTTTGTCGCGTTAGTGACTTTCCTCAAGTCTTGGTGAATGAATGAATCGGTTTTTGTATGGTTAATTTTTCTCGTCTCTCCCAACTGCTCCGTAGCTTACAATGTTAAAGCGTCGTCAAGTCATGTATAATATTTACATGAGCCGCGGGTTCACATCCTGCTTTTAATAAAGAGACTTTTTATACCCGGTACCCATAGGGTACAAGGGTATTATAAGTTAGTGCCAACCGAGAATGTATGTAACAGGCAGAAGGAGAAATCTCCGACCCTATAAGGTATATATATTCTTGATCAGCGTCACTAGCCGAGTCGATCTAGCCATGTCCGTCTGTCCGTCCGTCCGTCCATGTGAAACAACAGATCTCAGAGACTATAAGAGCTAGAGTTACCAAATTTGGTGACAACATTGGAATCTGTTGCACGCAGATCAAGTTGGTTTTAAAATTTGGCCACGCCCACTTCCGCCCCCGAATTTTGTAAAAAACTTTATATAAGCTATCGTCGTAATTTTTGGATTAAAGTAAATAGATAAAATAAATAAGTAGGCATTTGCGGACTTTTCTAAAAATTTAAGTAAAATCGGATGATAAACATGGAAGTTATTAAACAATAAAGTTTCTTCTCCTCTTGAGCCAAAACGGCAGTAGCGAAAAAAAGTGTTGCGTGCTTTCGGGCGCATTATTAATTCGTAATGCAGCTGCGTACAGCTGCAGAATTTGTCTCTTTTGAACTTTGCTCAACGTGTTTTTGGCAACATTTGTCTTTATTTGTCAAGATTTTGTTTTTTCCATGCCTGTGTGCTATTTAATTTCACGTACTTTGGGTACCGGGTATCTCACAGTCGGTCACACTCGACTGTAGCTTTCTCACTTGTTTTATTTATTTTTTTATTAATATTATTCTTTTTTTTTTAATTACCCATAAGTAAGTTTATTACATAAAATTAATTTAGTCAGAGTTTAAACTACTCTTCCTCATATGGCTATTTAAGATACGACCTTATGTGATGCCGAATGGCGAAAGTGGTAAGACATTCGTCTACCAGTCATTTAGTTGTGAGTTCGAGCCCTGGACAAAAGTTTAAGTTTATGTTTTCCTGTGTTTTATTTGTCTTTCAGATCGCCTGTTAAGAATATTAAATTCAAATATATCCAAACGTAGGTAGAGGTAGTGTTTTTATACGAAATGGTATATAATCAATTCTCCTTTATTTTTACCAAAAACTATTTATTTGATGATAATTAATACGAAATAGTATTGAATTGAAACTAGTAATTTGATGGCAGGTAGTTTCATTTTGATATTTTGTGTACTGTCAACTTGATAACTTCGAAAGTATCATTTTGATAATTTTTTTTTTCGAAAAAACTTTTTCATATGATGCTTGTCAATTTGATACTTTCGAAATTATCAAAATGATTCTTTCGAAGTTATCAAGTTGACAGTATCAAATAAGTATCAAATTGACAAGCGTCATATGAAATACAGCAATATACAGTCCTATTCGAACCGCTATTTCTTATGCAAGTAAGACGACCCAAATCGCGGTTTGGTTAGGCATTATTTAGTTTATACCAGAACAGAAAAGAAAAAAGATAGCCACATGTTAGCGAAAAGCAAAACAAAATCTCAATGCGATCAGTTTTACAAATACATTTAATTTTAATAATTTAACGTAACTCTTTTAATATGTCAAAATTAAGGCTTTTTCGCACCCGATATTAAAATTATAAATAATACATATTAATAAACACAACATAAATAAATATATTATTATGTTTTTAAATATATTTATGTTATATGAATACGGAAGTGTACAAAGGAATAATGATAATATAAGAGATCACTGTGGACAGCAGTCAATCAAAATTCTCCGTTCAAAAGATATTATATAAACAAATTTAAACAGCGTTTTCGAAAAGGAAAAAAAAATAAATAAAAATAACACATTATTTAATTAGTTTCAAAATCGGCACGATGCATTTGTCCAGCTAAGTACCGATTTCGAAATTAATTAAATAATTGGTTATTTATTATTTTTTTAAATACCAAAAAAAATTGTCATCGAATCTATACGATTGTTATATGAATTCTATACTTTCGAGAATTAAAAAATTCTTAGTAAGATGCTTATTGATATTATACTTTCGAAAGTAAAAAAATTATACTTTCGACGTTATAAATTTTATACCTTAGAGTATAAAAGTTATATTTTTTTTTTGTATAAAAACCAGATTTTCGCACGTATATCTAAAAAACGTAAAAAAGTTTATTTATTTCGCTATTATTGCTCGTTCCGACAATAGCTTTATTATCAACGGCTGGTGGTTTCAATATAATGTTATATTATATTATATATTATATACATAGGCGAACTGAATGACAAATAAACACAAGAAAACATAAACTGAAAATTTGCCTTACAGGCGAACGTTTTACCACTTCAGCCAATCGGCGTCACATAAGAAAGCGTCGTAAATAGCCATATGAGGATGCCATTTGCGGGGCGAGGAACATTAAGCGTACAAAAATCTATTTATAGATTCACTGAGGCTTGAATAAAAACCCTAACGCGACAAACAGAATAGCACTAAATTCCTGCTAACGCCACATGTTATCGAATTTTCGATGTAGGTTAGTATAAAAACGAGAAAGAAAGCTAACTTCGGTAAACCGAAGTTTGAAATTGGTTCATTGAAAATCGATCCATTTTGGTAATGTTAAAAAAAAAATGTCAAATTTTGTAAATTTTACATTTTACATGTAGAATTTTACATTTTCATATAAATCGACCGATCCCTTCTATGGCAGCTATATGATATAGTTGTCCGATCTTAATGAAATTAAAACCGTAATTCTAGAACTATAAAAAACGACTATATCTCGAAGTTTATAGAAATTCGTTGAAAAACAGAGAAGTTAAAATTTTGTTTACATTAATTTCGCCATCATTCTATAGGATATAGTGGTTCGATTTCGGCCGTTCCGACATATATACTGCGTGCTAATAAGAAATAAGATTAAGAAATAAGACTATGCTAAAAATTTCAGCCCGATAGCTCAAAAACTGAGAGACTAGTTCGCGTAGAAACCGACAGACGGACAGACGGACATACAGACGGTCATGGCTAGATCGACTTGGCTGGTGATGCTGATCAAGAATATATATACTTTATGGGGTCGCAGATGCCTCCTTCACTGCGTTGCAAATATCATGGCAAAATTTTAATACCCTCTGCAAGGGTATAAAAATGTATATAACAGGCAGAAGGAGTCTGTCGGACAGAAACAACACAGACAACCGTCTGTGTGAAACATCAGATTTTAGACTATAAGAGCTAGAGTTACCAAATTTGGTGACAACATTGAAGTCTGTTGCACGCAGATCAAGTTTATTTTAAAGTTTGGCCACGCCCACTTCTGCCCCCGAAAACCATAAAAAACGTTATATTAGCTATAGGCGTAATTTTCGGCTTTAAGTAAATATATAGACTTAATACGTAGGCAATCGCGGACCTGTTCTGAAAATTTGAGTAATATCGAATAATAAACATAGAAGTTATTAAACAATAAAGTTTCCGTGTATACTTATTCTTCATGAGAGAGAGAGAAAGAGTGAGAGAGAGAGAGAGAGCGCACGTGCTTGTTGCTTATCATGTTCCTAGCAACATTTTTCTTTATTGAATGTTGCTTAGCATGTTCCTAGCAACATTTGTCTTTGTTGGATGTTCCTCAACATGTTTCTGGCAACATTAGTCTTCATTTGTCAACATTCCATGTTCATGTGCTATTTAATGTCACCCACGCTGTGGCTAAACCGAAAATAAAAGTAAAAAATTGTGATGTTTAAAATATTATAAATAATTTATTAAAATTAAGAAGTGAGAAAATTCTTAGAACTAGACATGTATATAAAACATAAATATAATAAAACTTGCAATGCGCATATCATAAATTGCGACAAGAAAACCAAAATTAAATATCCGTTTAACTTACTTAAACTTTTCAAATTTGGACTTACATAAAACAAATATTAAATTTAAATTAAGTAATTTGAGAACCGAAAGCGCTTAGCAGCGGCGTTTGTTGTTGTTTTTATGGTCATTACTTTATTCTCGTACTTAATCGTCCAAAACCAAAATAAATTACCATTGCATAGTTTCTTTCTATGATCTTTTTGTTTGTTTTGAGACTCACCACTTGCTGCAGGCATCCATCGAAGAAAGCACTTCACCGACAGCTGGCTGTTTGGTGTAAAAATTAAAAGGTTTCTGGCAAATTCGACCTGGCTGATTAATTAATAAGTTTAGACATTTTCCGATATATTTTTTCCCATTTTTTTTTCCACCAAATAAAAATATTTAAAACGCAGACACTAAAATTTTCAAATTTTCACTCACAAATAATTAAACAGTAATAATAAATATATAAACTAAACTACATATAGATATTATTTTCTGCCCTCTTGCCCGGCGATTTTGTTCTTAGTTTAACCACAATTATTTTTGGCTTCTCTCTTCCTCAAATGATCCCTATTCTGGACTTTAGATTTTTTTTTAGATTTTTTTCTTCTTTTATTTTCTTCTGAGGCTACTCTGGTGGCAAGGGATGTTGGCGGGGAACGACACTTCTGCTACGGAGACACCGCCGATCTGCGGTGCCGATTTCTGCTGGCCTTTCGTGGTCTTCTTCGTCTGCTTTTGAGACCGCCTTCTGCAGCTTTGTAGCCCCAATTTCGAGCTGCTGCGCTGCCGACAAATCCACCGTATGCCAATCGCTGCTGGGGCTTCCAGAATGAGCCCTTCTGCTGCACCTAAGCCGGAATTGAAATGAGTCTCACCGATCCACAGTGGGCGAAACGGCCCATCTAGTGGCATTTAATTCATAGCTGCTAGGAAAATTTTTTTTTTACCAAAGTAAATATTTTTTTTACTTTTAAATTGATTTGACTATAACAAAAACTAAAAAAATATTTTTTTTTTTTTGGCTTTGTATTTTTTTTTTTTTGTTAAAGTTGCAATTTTTGATCAGATTTTAGACGTTGTTTATTTAAACCAAGAATAAATGATAAACTAATGTATTTCAATTGTTTTATATTTTTTTGGGCTAAAAATATATTTAACCTTTATTTAAAAAATTATTTTTGAAAGATTTCCTTGCACCCTTTAATTTTTTTAACTTGTGAAATCATCAAATATTTGGCTTTTTCAGTCTTTATATATGTTATGGAAAAATTTATTAAAATGGAAACTTTTCACAATAATTTTAACAACAATTATAAAAATTTATTAACTATTATAACAATTATATTTCTAATAAGGTTACTATTTATTCCGACTCTGAACCAGTTTCGAACGGTTATTCTTCTGATAAGAGCTGCAGCATATCCCTATCAACCTTCATCGTTTTAACTGGCCTTGTGGGTTGCGTAAGCTTGATATTAGTGGATCTGAAGAACTTAATAAGGCATGCATTAAGTCCTCCATAGTATTTAATCGAGATGTTTTCGCGTATGATGTTCTCGGAATAATTTGTAAGCCTTATATCACTTGGATAACACTTAGTTTTGGCAATGCGCAGGGAATCGTATGTTGGATATATATTGGCATTACGACTTTGGCACCAACTTGCATCAATTTGTAGGAATGTTTGGTTAAATTTCCATCTAAAAATAATGCCAAAGCCTCTTCTGGTGAATAAGGAATCGGAAGGATTGCATTTGATTCCGTAAGCAATTTTATTTTCTTGGCAATACCTTCGTCATTTGCCACCGAAACAAGTTGCGCCGCATTTCTTTACCTGCTTTGTACAAGCTAGAAGAGGTGGCAACTACAAGCTCTGTGAGCGAGCTTTCCTTAACAATTTCGCAAATTTTGTTATGTTTTGTTTTAGTTGAGCATTCCTCAAATTTTTATTGGGTCTACCACTTTTATTTTGTGTGTCAAAAGTAGCAGATGTCCGTCTAACCAGTCTTTGTTACTGTCTTCAAATTTTGTGTGGCATCTGTGGCTCGATTTCCATTTCTCAGCCAATTTAGAAACGAAATTCCTAATTTTTCGCTATTTGAATACCTTTATCCTTTTCAAGCAATTTAATATTAATTTCCTGAGCTAATATATAGTTTTCGACAATAGAAAATTTTTGTGTTGGCAAAGGTTCGTCCCGCCATAGCTCGTAAAGGGTTCGCCTGGGCACCGACATTGTTCCTACAAAAGACAATATCTTGTAAAGTTGCAGGTGGCTGCAGATGATTTTGGACATTTTACAATCACAAGACATCATAGTAATTTTAAACAAATATTCTAGAGCGAATCCCCGCGAATCTCAAAAGTTGCAGTCCATGAAAGTCGTACTTTGGCGATTTTAACGAACTAGTGGTAGGGGCAACTTGATGTTAATTTTTTCTACAACGGCAACGGCACAGGTCACAAACAAACATTTTTTTAGTTAATACATACCTTTAGCTTTAAACAAATACACTTTTCTTCCCAATATTTACAAAAATGCAAAATTTAAAGCTATTTTGGCAAAGCACAAAAAACGAACGGTAAAACTCAGTGCTGCACCTGCTGCAACATATGTTGTGTTTGAAAGCTCACAGCTGATCAGCTGGAGTATATCATTCACAATAGATCATGATAATAAGCTCACTGGGCTATTTGTAATCGATAGAGATCAAGCTTTGGCGCCAATCAACGCTTTTAAAATTGAATTAAATGGAGCTAGATCGGCCATTTCGCCCACAGTGCGATCTTTGCCGTTGGCCTTTGCTTAGCTTACCGAATAAATCTAGCCGCTCTTCTGTATATAGACTTTTCCCTTCGCTCCGTGCAGCTTATCTTACAGGCACTAAGAGCGCGGTTTTTAATAATAAACAACACGCACAGCCCAGAACTTTGCACTTGGGAATCCCAAGTTGGGATGCCAAAATAGGAATGGCTTCTAAAGACGCCAAGATGATGGCGGCAACCTATCTCCGGTCATAATTGAACAAATTCTCTCGCTCAGAGAAAGCCTGACAGCTCGCCCTGTTAGCCCTAATATACTCTCGGAGAAAGCCTGACACACCGCCCTGTTAGCCCTAGCGCTCTCTCCCTGTAAAGCGATCTTCTTCGACTCCTAGATGGCGCCACCACGCCTCGAACTTCCAATCCTAAATGGCTTTGGAGATACGCAGCTGCTACCAACGTCACACAGCCGAGTCGATCTAGCCATTTCCGTCTGTCTGTCTGTCCGGCTGTCCGTCTGCCTTTCGGTTTCTACGCGAACTAGTCTCTCAGTTTTTGAGTTAGCGGTCTGAAATTTTCAGCATATCCTTTTTTGACGTGATAACGTCTTATAAATCGGTAGAGCAGGCTGGCTGCACGCTCAAAAATGGATGACCCATACGTCGTTACCTCTGCCGCGACACAGGCAGAGCAAACGTGACGTGAGCAGCAGCAGCAGAGAAGAGAGAGAATGAGAGAGAGTGGTTAAAATTTAATGCTTTGCACTCTTCTGGCAAACGCAAGGGCAAAGCGTTGTATCTCCGTCTCGCTCTCACCGCCCGTTTTGCGACGGTGTTTCTCCGTCTCGCTCTGCTCTCCCGCGTTGTCTATTTATAGCTCGAGCACTGACGCAGGCGAATGTGTGTATTTCAGTCTTTGACGTCGCCCTCTTGTTTGCATGCGTGGTGCAGAGCTAAGAGTGTTCGAGTCTTAATCTAACGATCGCGGGTTCGAGTACCAGTCGCAGCAATTGTGTTTTCGAAAAAATGTTAGTTGGCTTTTATAGACTTTCTATAATATTTATATCCATTAACTTAACATATTAACAAACAGCCGGTACTTCCTAATCCTCTCCAGAAACTGGCCATTTACAGCCGGCACTGCCTGATCCTCTCCAGAAACTGACCATTTACAGCCGGCACTGAAGGATCTCTCGAGAAGTTGGCCATTTGCAGCCGGCACTGCCTGATCCTCTCCAGAAACTGGCCATTTGCAGCCGGCACTGCCTGATCCTCTCCAGAAACTGGCCATTTACAGCCGGCACTGCCTGATCCTCTCCAGAAACTGGCCATTTACAGCCGGCACTGCCTGATCCTCTCCAGAAACTGGCCATTTGCAGCCGGCACTGCCTGATCCTCTCCAGAAACTGGCCATTTACAGCCGGCACTGCCTGATCCTCTCCAGAAACTGGCCATTTACAGCTTGCACTGCCTGATCCTCTCCAGAAACTGGCCATTTGCAGCCGGCACTGCCTGATCCTCTCCTGAAACTGGCCATTTGCAGTCGGCACTGCCTGATCCTCTCCAGAAACTGGCCATTTACAGCCGGCACTGCCTGATCCTCTCCAGAAACTGGCCATTTACAGCCGGCACTGCCTGATCCTCTCCAGAAACTGGCCATTTGCAGCCGGCACTGCCTGATCCTCTCCAGAAACTGGCCATTTACAGCCGGCACTGCCTGATCCTCTTCAGAAACTGGCCATTTACAGCCGGCACTGCCTGATCCTCTCCAGAAACTGGCCATTTGCAGCCGGCACTGCCTGATCCTCTCCAGAAACTGGCCATTTACAGCCGGCACTGCCTGATCCTCTCCAGAAACTGGCCATTTACAGCCGGCACTGCCTGATCCTCTCCAGAAACTGGCCATTTGCAGCCGGCACTGCCTGATCCTCTCCAGAAACTGGCCATTTACAGCCGGCACTGCCTGATCCTCTCCAGAAACTGGCCATTTGCAGCCGGCACTGCCTGATCCTCTCCTGAAACTGGCCATTTACAGCCGGCACTGCCTGATCCTCTCCAGAAACTGGCCTTTGCAGCCGGCACTGCCTGATCCTCTCCTAAATCTTGTCATTTACAGCCGGCACTGCCTGATCCTCTCCAGAAACTGGCCATTTGCAGCCGGCACTGCCTGATCCTCTCCAAAAACTGGCCATTTACAGCCTCCCTCTCTCAATTTTACATAACTTTTTTACCCAGTGTCAAATAATTGAGAATGATTCGTTATTAAACTAAGAACTTTTGTGTATTAAATTGAAAATTATTCGGTCTTAAATGAAGTATATTTTGCACTTTCCTTGTTGTTGAATGTGACAACGTCTTAAGTAAGTGCTACCATTCCATCAGTATTTTCTTAAGACGTTGTCACGTTCAACGTCAGTAAACCGACTTTACAGACAACCAATTTTTTTTTAGCAAGCAGAACGGTCGAAATCGGAGCATTATATCCTTTTCAACGTATTTCTTTAAATTTCGAGATATAGCGTTTTTTTACGGATTTAGAACTACGGTTTTAATTTCATTAGGATCAGACAACTATATCATATAGCTGCCATAGAAGCGATCGGTCGATTTATATGAAAATTTTAAATTCTACATGTAAAATGTAAAATTTGTAGGTAAATTTTATACAAATTTACCAAACTTCAATATTTTTTAAACTTTAACAAAATTGATCGATTTTCAATGATATAATTGCAGACTGCAAGGGTATACAAACTTCGGCTTACCGAAGTTTGCTTCCTTTCTTGTTGTTTGATATAATATTGAGCAAGTACTAAATTAATTAAGTTTAAAAAAATTTTTATATATTCGTTTACAGGAATTTATGGTACCGCTGGAACTCCTAATTAACGAATTCTTATGGCAAACAAGTAGTCAGGAAACCGCAAAGTATTTCGTTTCCATTGGGGACCGTGGATACAACAGTCAGTCATCGACCTCCGGAATCACAAGAAATGGAGTTATGTTTTATACACAAGTCCACCGGGATAACATTGGATGCTGGGACACTGCAAAGCCATACACTCGCGCAAATTTGGGGTTACTTTTTGATCAGAATGATGACGCCTTCAGTAACCTTGTCCAATTCCCAAATGATTTAAAAGTGGACAACGAAGATCAGCAAAGTGTGTGGATAATAAGCAATCGGTTACCAGTTTTTTTGTATAGTAACCTGGATTACAGTGAAACTAATTTTAGAATTTTAAAGGCTAATGTCAGCCAATTAATACATAATAATAACATATGTAACCCAGCAAATAAGTACAGTAATGGAACAAATTCAGCTATTGTTATGATAGAAGAAGGACAATGTTATTAAGAACATTATTACTTTTCGATTAACAAGAAATTAATTTTAATAATAATTAATATTAATAAGCCAACCTTTGTAAACATTTTCGATTGTGTTATATCTATACAAGCACTTCACTTCAGGGCTTGGAGGCTAACTTTCGCCCTCTTTTTATACTTTGCAGTAAGTTTAGTCAGGTATTTGCAAGACAGTAAAGCAGTAATTTCCGAATTTATAAAGTTTACAAAGACGCGAATTTGCGAAACTTAGATATTGTTCACGCGTGAACACGTTTATATATGTATATACAAATCTTGCAGATGTGCTTTGCAGGTGCAGGCGCACCTATCTTGAAATATAGCGGCCACTTGGACACTTGACAAATATTGTATATGTAATCTGAACCCCTGCGTGGGATCTCAGAAGATAAGACGACCAGAGGTGCGGTCTGCGTAGGTCATCGAGTAAAATAAGACTCCAATCTCCTATATAAAGCGGAGATCGTTTTAAATAAAATCAGTTTCCTACAAAAACTTACTTTTAATTTTGTGCTCTTTTGATCTTACTTAACATTTTAAAATTTTTAATTTTTTTAAATAAATACATTTTATTTTATTTTACCATCCTATTTCGCATTTGTTACGGCCGAGCCATTAAAACAGAGAGCGCAAAGATTTCATATATTTTTATACCCGGTACCCATAGGGTACAAGGGTATTATAAGTTAGTGCCAACCGAGAATGTATGTAACAGGCAGAAGAAGAAATCTCCGACCCTATAAAGTATATATATTCTTGATCAGCGTCACTAGCCGAGTCGATCTAGCCATGTCCGTCTGTCCGTCCGTCCGTCCATGTGAAACAACAGATCTCAGAGACTATAAGAGCTAGAGTTGCCAAATTTGGTGACAACATTGGAATCTGTTGCACGCAGATCAAGGTTGTTTTAAAATTTGGCCACGCCCACTTCCGCCCCCGAAAATAAAAAAAATACGGTATGTAGGCTATAGGCATCATTTCGGAAGATAAACATGGAAGTTATTAAACAATAAAGATTTTGTGTGAACGTTTTGAGAGAGAGAGAGAGCGCACGTGCGTGTTGCTCAACATGTTCCTAGCAACATTTGTCTTTGTTGGGTGTTGCTCAACATGTTCCTAGCAACATTTGTCGCTTTTGAGAGTTGCCCTAGCAACATTTGTCTCTTTTAAGTGTTGCTCAACATGTTTCTAGCAATATTTGCCTTCATTTTTGTTTTTTCCATTTCATGTGCTGTTTAATTTCACCCACAATGCTTTGGGTACCGGGTATCTCACAGTCGGTCACACTCGACTGTAGCTTTCCCACTTGTTTTTTTTTGTTTTTGACAAAATTTAAGTTGTCAGTCAGGAGGTATTTCAAGTCTGTTTTTTATGTATGAATAAATAAAAATAAAACAGACTTTCTCCTTCTTGCCTTCCGATATATTTCTTCCCTTACTCTTTAAAGAAACCATGGTAAAGAGAAGAGAGAGTAGAATGAATCGTGCAATTACATACACAGTGGAACAAACAAAGGAATTTTTAAAGAAAAATAAGAACATATTAATTTTAAATTCTGACAAGGGAAATGTAACAGTGGCAATGAAAAAGAAGGACTACAAGAACATAATGATGCAAACTCTGGAGGAACCCAAGCATCGTATAAAAAAATTTTTGCAACTCAATAGTTTCATATTGTTGTCAAAATAGTATCTTATGGAAACTATTTTTTTTTTTTGTGTATTAACTAGAGAGAGCAGTTAAAGTTGTAGCGGGTGAATTGAGGACTATTTCTTGCATATTTACGTTTGCGATATTCCGAATATTCCTCTAGCCATTTTCAGCTCGAACACCAAAAACTGCCATATCGGGGTCGTTATTTTAGCACTTCCAGATCGATCCCACGGATTAAAATTTATTTTTTGGAATCACATAACAATTGCCTACCTTAATATAATCAATTCGCATGTGTTAAGTAGTTAGTGGTGCTCGGGGATATTTCCCATGTATGTTGTGCTCCGAACGTCGCAGCTGCCGTGTTTTCACATTCTTTTTTGGAAATCTATCGTTAAAGAACATGGAAAGCTCTTTTGAATTGATACCTTGAGCCTGTCTGCACGGCTATCTTCTGGTTGTATGATAATCCTCTGTCTGTGTCTTAGCCGAGCAATATACAGTCCTATTCGAACCACTTTTTCTTATGCAAGTAAGACGACCCAAATCGCGGTTTGGTTAGGCATTATTTAGTTTATACCTGAACAGAAAAGAAAAAAGATAACCACATGTTGGCGAAAAGCAAAACAAAATCTCAATGCAATCAGTTTTACAAATACATATAATTTTAATAATTTAACGTAACTCTTTCGAATGTCAAATATATCATATGTTTAACTCTTAAATATGTAAAAATAGGCTTTTTTTTCGCACCCTATATTAAAATTATAAATAATACATATTAATGAACAAAAAATATATTAATATATTATTATGTTTATAAATATAATTATGTTATATGAATACGTAAGTGTACAAAGGAATAATGATAATATAAGAGATCACTGTGGATTCAATAAACAAATTTAAACAGCTTTTTCGAAATAAAAAACAAAATAAAAATGAAACATTATTTAATTAGTTTCCAAATCGGCACGATGCATATGTTCAGCTAAGTACCGATTTCGAAACTAATTAAATAATTGGTTATTTATTATTTTTTTAAATAACTATTAACCATCACAGGACTTGGTATTATACATTTTTATACCCGGTACCCATAGGGTACAAGTTAATTATAAGTTAGTGCCAACCAAGAATGTATATAACAGGCAGAAGGACTTATCTCCGACCCCATAAAGTATATATATTCTTGATCAGCCGAGTCGATTTAGCCATGTCCGTCTGTCTTTCCGTCCGTCTGTGTGAAACAACAGATCTCAGAGATTAAAAGAGCTACAGTTACCAAAATTGGTGGTCTTGTTTCAACCCCATATTGGCAAACCTTACAAAAATAGTCCACCAAAGTGCCAACTGCTCCATTCCCCAATCTGCATACAACCCAAACTCAAAACGCGTAGTTCCCTGGTGAAGTACTCATCTGCAGACATTATAAAAATTAAAAAACTCACACTTTGCAATTCTCCGACGAAACTTCTCCACAACAAACGTAATCAACTACAGAAAAGCCAACGCCCTTTTCAAACGCGAAATAAAATTAGCAAAACGTATTTCACTTGAAAATTTTACCTCTGAAATCAACACCAACTCTTGGACTTCAAAAATTTGGAGCAACCTACGTAGATTTTGCGGACTTCGACCAAGAATCGGAATTCACTGCATCACCAAAACTGACTCCCCCTGGCTGTTATTAGGTAAAATATTTCTCCCAGTGGAGGTATAGGTTTGCACATAAATATATATATATATTGGTATATTTAGTAGTGAGGAATCTGGGTTCCGTAGAGCTTACCCTCTTTAAAGATCCAACGACGAGAGATCTCCTGGTCGAATCCTGGGCTGTACGTTTTGGGTTAACATATATTCATATTTATGTGCATTGGTGAATGTGGGTTTTAAATTGTAAAGTATAAAACACAAGAAAAAAACTTAGAGAAAAATAAATATAAAAGCTAAGAAGCTCGGGGAGCGGAGTGATCGCTGGTCATTCGACGATGGTGTCGTCTTCACTTTGTTTGACTTTCTGTTGGGCAGAGAGACGGGTGTACTCTGGTATGCGCACTTGTATATATATATATATATATATATTCGTGGTTAGATGGAGTCAGTATCTACTACTCAAGTATGGATTGAAGCACGGGCAAGTCGACACAATGTGTAAGTTTATTGGACTGGATTTTTAACTTAACAGAAACTATTTTTGTTTTGTTTGAGTTAGATTTTATGCATCTGTTACGTACGCCGGTTAGGGCGACGTGATTCCCACGGGTAACACGGAAGAGAATCAAGAGTTGCCAATACGCTAGTTCCATAGAGAATTACTGGCAAGATTGCATCAGAATTTGGCTCTGGCAAATGACACCACCAAACGCGCCAAATTAGGCCATGCAATCACTAGCAACCCAACACTGCTGATTTTGCGGAATTGTCAAAAGTTAGAACAAAGACGAAACCACATTTCAATACATTCAATACATTCATGTCCTTTTAGCAACAGGGTAACGAGCATCACTCCTGAGATGAACATAAGTACTTGGTAGACCTGCACGATTTCGTCCTTGTGGTCGACAACTTCTGTCGTATTAATAACGTTGGCCGTGCTGTCGTCAACTTTGGAAGTCTTCGAGTCCATTGTCCTTGCAGTCACTAGTCTTCGGTGCTTGGTCGTTGATAGCTAAGGTATTGCTATTGCACTCCGGACTTGACGTTTTTCAGGACCGTTGGCGGTTTTTTCGAATCAGAGACGAGGCGCGTTTTTAATAATCTCTACGAGGGCTTGCTGGTTTTGACTTGCCCTGGTACTGGTAAACCGGGGTCTTTTATACCAAAGACTGTGCCAACTTTCACCTAGGAATCACCGGAATAGAACACAAAAGTGTTCCCAGTTAGTGTCATCAATTCTAACGTTTGACAGTTCAGCAAAATCAGTGATGTTGGATTGCCGTTGATTGCATGGCCTAATTTGGCGAGTTTGGCGGTGTCATTTGCCAGAGCAAAATTTTTGCATTGGCTATACTTGATTTTCTTCCGTGTTACAATGTAGGTTACTTGCTTGCTGCAGGTATTGCTCTTTATTGTGGCCATCTCGGTGGGTCGGGCAGTGGGCAGGATTGCGATGAGGGTCATCGATCAGGTTCTTGCCATTGGTGTTAACCTCAGCCTTCCACGTTCCAGCGCCGTGCAGGCCAGAGATGCGCATGAAGATGGCCGCGGAATTGCCGCTGATATTTTTAATGTACGGGGGATCTACCTCGTTCACGCCGACATCAACTGATTCCCACCCAGGGTTATGGCGAGCAGAGTGTGCTCTCGGGTTTGGCCGGTCTTGGAGATGCCAGCCTCGAGAACACCGGTACCGGCGGCCACGATCAGCGCACAGCCTGGGGGAGTGCCAGTAATCATGTTCTTTCTGATTAAATCTAATATTTAATACTTTGGTAAGCCGAAGTTTGTATACCCTCACAGTCTGCAATTGAATCATTGAAAATCGATCCATTTTGGTAAACTTAAAAAAATATCGAAGTTTGTAAATTTGTATAACATCTACTTATACATTTTACATTTGACTGTTGAATTTGACATTTTCATATAAACCAACCGATTGTTTGTATGGCAGGTTTATGATATAGTTGTCCGATCTTAATGAAATTAAATTATAGCAAAGTTTCATTCAGATAGCTCAAAAACTGAGAGACTAGATTGCGTAGCAACGGACAGACAGACAAGCTTGCTATATCGCTCTTACGCATGAGCCATTTTGTATTTCTTTTCGGGCGCGCTGCGTCGTTTACACTCCCGCCAGCGCTGCCGCTCTCGCAGCCGACTCCATAGGTGAAAGTGAGCGAGCGATATCCAGGTGCCGATGAGTTGATGCTGTTGCTGCTGCTGCTTCGTCTAGGCTGCTCGCTCGCTTCATTGTTGTCTTTATTCGCCTCGCCACTGTTGTCGTCAATCGAAACAATAAATTTGCAGGTATATCCACGGGAAATTGAAAAATTAGTTTTAGTAAGATTTGCTTTTTAAGATTACCCGAATTAAATTGCCGGAAATTAGATTTCTGTTTATATCTTTGTCAAATAAAAACTAATTTAAATATTTATCTACAAAATCTGTTCTATATTTTATTAAGTATTTCTTTAATACGAAAATATGCAATATATTATTTTTATATTATAATATTATGATAATGTTTGTGTTAATTTAACCAAGTATCCATCATATTAAACAAATGTTGTTTCTGTTGACGAATATTATAAAATAAACATAAGCAAAATCCCTAAAAAAATATTTAATTTTATTTATAAGTTTCACTTTTGAAAAATGTAAAATTTTTAAAAAACAAAAATAATATTTTTTTAAGAAATCAATTTCCCAAAATACTTTTTTTAAACAAAAGTTGGATTTTTGGTTTTGATAAACTATAAAAATATACAACAATATAAAATATAAATTAAACTCTGAATTGAAAAGTAGATATTATCTGGATATTTTACAATTTCGCTTTTCATGAATTCTACATACTTTAAATTGCAAATCATAAGTTAAATGCAGAGAAATTATTCCTGTTTTATCAGCGAACGCCTTAAAAAAAATTGGTTGTCTGTAAAGTCGGTTTACTGACGTTGAACGTGACAACGTCTTAAGAAAATACTGATGGAATGGTAGCACTTACTTAAGACGTTGTCACATTCAACAACAAGGAAAGTGCAAAATATACTTCATTTAAGACCGAATAATTTTCAATTTAATACACAAAAGTTCTTAGCTTAACAACGAATCATTCTCAATTATTTGACACTGGGTAAAAAAGTTATGTAAAATTGAGAGAGGGAGGCTGTAAATGGCCAGTTTTTGGAGAGGATCAGGCAGTGCCGGCTGCAAATGGCCAGTTTCTGGAGAGGATCAGGCAGTGCCGGCTGTAAATGGCCAGTTTCTGGAGAGGATTAGGAAGTGCCGGCTGTTTGTTAATATGTTAAGTTAATGGATATAAATATTATAGAAAGTCTATAAAAGCCAACTAACATTTTTTCGAAAACACAATTGCTGCGACTGGTACTCGAACCCGCGATCGTTAGATTAAGACTCGAACACTCTTAGCTCTGCACCACGCATGCAAACAAGAGGGCGACGTCAAAGACTGAAATACACACATTCGCCTGCGTCAGTGCTCGAGCTATAAATAGACAACGCGGGAGAGCAGAGCGAGACGGAGAAACACCGTCGCAAAACGGGCGGTGAGAGCGAGACGGAGATACAACGCTTTGCCCTTGCGGTTGCCAGAAGATCAGGCAGGCTCCGGTTCCGAGAAATCGGTGCTCCCGTTTTCACTTTCCCAAGACTTTTTCGTTTTCAAAAACGGGCAAGTTTGTCTTGTCGAAATGAAAAGTAAATGACTTTTTCTACATCAAATCGCTTCTTAACTGCAAAAAAAAAAAAATAGTTGACTCGTTGGTCTATTGATGTTTGTTTAACACCATCAGTGGATCAATCTAGTTCGTAATTACTTTTTAAAAAATTATTTTCTAACCCCACCTTGAATTCGCAAATAAAATATTTGCCGTCGACAACGACAACTTTCGTTTTGGTTGCCAGTGCTGCCCTACTGTTTGTGAAACCAGACAATCTTGTCGAAATGGTTGTAAAATTAAAAAGTGCGCATTAATTATGTTCAAGGAAGATAAAAAAAGGTTTTAATAAATAAATCAGTTTAATTTTATTGTTTTAATGGTACTTTTACCATTTAAAAAAGGTATAAGAGTCCCTGTATAAAGAGTGGCAGCCCTCTTGGACCGATAAATAAACAATTTCTGCATTTATTTGGGTTTAAAACAAACAATTAAAAAAATTAAAGGCATTTAAACATTCCGTTTACTTCTCAAATCGTCCAAGTCAACTGTTTGAGCAATAAAAATAATTAAATATTTCGATAAAAAACGATGACAAAAAGTTTGTGAAAAGCACCTAAAAACGAAAACGTTCGATTTTGGTCTAAAACGAAAAACAAAAGTGAAAACCGGAGCCTGCCTGATAAACTTATTTTTCAGAAGGGACCACAGGGAAATTTAATAGCAAATCCAAAAATAAACAGGGGTACTTCGAGTATATTAAAGGAATGTCTGGAAATGTTATCAAGCTCACTTCAGAGTAACAACTGGAACAGGCCTGTATATGTACAAATGTTAATCAATTATAGGGAAATTACTCTTACTTATACACTGCGAGGGTATACAAATATAAATCATTCTTGATACATACAAATACAAGTTTATTAAAGGGTCTCTAGCACATAGTTTTTCAGCAAAGAATGCCAATGATCTTATTTTACAATTTAATTAATATATTTTTTCAGTATTATTTTTTTGCCAATTCAGCGGAGAGCCAATCAAGACCCTCATATAGTCCGTGGCCCTGCGTGGCGCAAGTAGCTTGAATAAACCACTGGGAAAAATTGAAAAGTAAATACATGTAAGATACAAATAAGAACTCAATTCATACGTGGCGGTTCCTCAATTGGTTAAGACGTAATTTATCCGTTAGCTCGGCAGCCGTCATTGCGTTAGGCAGATCCTGTTTATTGGCAAAAACCAAGAGTACAGCATCCCTAAGCTCATCCTCCTGAAGCTAAGAATAATATAAGAAATCGAATTATTTAACATGTTTTCTATAGGAACCAAATAACTTACCATATTTTGTAATTCCTTTTCGGCTTCATTAATCCGGTCCCGATCGTTAGAGTCCACAACAAATATTAGTCCCTGTGTATTTTGGAAATAATGACGCCACAATGGCCGGATTTTATCTTGGCCGCCAACGTCCCAAACAGTAAAACATATATTTTTATATTCAACCGTTTCCACGTTAAAGCCAATAGTCGGAATGGTTGTGACAATCTCTCCGAGCTTCAGTTTGTAGAGTATTGTTGTTTTTCCAGCAGCATCCAAACCAACTACACAAATTAATATAAATATTTAAACCATATTTTCTGAAAATTACTAGTGCTTTCTTGACGATGAGTAAATGGACATTGTTTTACAATATTTACATAAAATAAGGCATAACCTGGAATCTTACCCATAAGTATTCGCATTTGTTTCTTTCCAAAAAGGCGCGTAAGAAGGCTAGATATTGTAAGACCCATTTTTTCTATTAGTTCTTAATTTTTTTGTATGCTTATTTTTGCTATTACTGAATTGACGTGTAAACTAGTCATTAAATTAGTCGGGCCAGGCTTCGGTAAATATATAATACTGACTTCTCTAATTCGAATTGGAACAGTAGAGTGTGAAACACAAAAAAATGCTATACACGAACTATGATAATAACCGCTTCCCACTTAATCCATTCGAAGACAATAGAAACTTTAAAATAATAGCCTCTTTCCACGTACTCTATCCTTGTGAAGCGGTTGGGATTTTTGACAGATAAGAAACACCGATTTCCACACCTAACCATCCACCATCCGATAACAGCTGATCTTCCAGCTGTGGCTCATCAAAACATGAATAATTGGATTCTGCGAGACTAAATTGGATAATTTACAGATTATTTTAGCTCTTTTACAACAGCAAAGCCTTATGTTGGCGCAAATAAAAAAAGTTTTGATGACGACCAGTTGGAGTTTCAGTAATGCTGTTTCTATACAAAAGAGCAAATGCCACGAAGTGTGTGGAAATAAGATAAATAAATAAAATAAGATCACGAATTGCCCAATATTGTCTAAATGGTAACTAATAAAGGTGTTAAAATAAAATTATATTTCTTTTAAATTTATTTATTCCATTTATCTACTTATCTTAGAAATAAACATATTTAACGTAAATTTAACTTAGTTTTTGATTTCGATTCGAACTTTTCCTGGCTTTCTGCCATTTTGAACAGTATCTCTGTTTGCGTTTCTTGCTGCTCCAGCCTTTCTTGAGCGATCTTCACCAGCTCCACGACGCTTTCAGGTCATCTGGGTCCATTCCTGCTTCCTTCAAGAAGTATTCCCAAGAGTCTGATATAAATACATTCTATTAATCAAGTGTAAACAAAAATCGATGCCTGGGAACATCCCAGTCGGACCTTGTAGAACGGGTTACAAAAAAGAACGGTTCTGAAAGGGTTCTATATCAAGCTTAGTACGCAGGCACTCGAACAGCGTTTCTAAGCAGTGAGGGAGAGCAAGAGGTCAATAGTTGGGAAACACTTTTCGGCAGCGCTGTTTTTAAGGCCGGTACTTTTGGTGTTTCCAGACCGGGGTGACGAACAGAATAAAAAATTGATTAAAACGACCTGTTCTCAACTATTGGGCTCTCACTCTCTCTTACCGTTTCTTCACACATTTCAAATATATAGATCCCGACAAGAACAATAATTTACACAAAATCCGAGTCCAGGAGTTAAGAAGAGATAAAGTTGTAGTAATTAAATTGGTAAAGGCAAATTCAATAATAAGGGATTTAAGCAATATAAAATATTTGCATAAATAGAGGTCTGGAAGAAAATAGCTCCCTCGATGTAATATTTGGTTATGACTTTGGTGAATACCTTGAGATGTCACGCTCGGTGGCTGAGATGAAGGCGTCTAAGGCGACGGCCAGCGCCCGCTGCTGCTGAGAGCAGTGTCTGGCTGGAAATATCCTTCATTACCGAGCTGGAGAAGGACATGTACAGCGCACCTCCAGCGAAATGTATGGATTTGGTGTACAATCAGAGTAACTTCGAATCATTCCACCAGTCCAACAGGAGTAGCTATGGCAAACAGAAACGGCAAACAGAATCACCAGCAGCAGCCGGTAGAGCAGCCCTTGTCCTCGTTGTCGATCCAGGAAAGAATGTTGGATAACTAGTAGGGGGAAAAAGAGGCGGTTGTACATGATCGAGAGAATCTGGGCCACGGTGTCGGTGGCCATTGTTCGCAGATGAAATATTCCAAATCGAAGCTGCAAACTGCCTTGTCTTTCGAATGAATTATATACATAAAACAGCTTATTTAAAATTCGTATGACCGCATCATTTACCTCCCAAAAATGCCGAAGAGCGTTTTAAGAAGCGGTCACACTGGAAAAAGATTAAATCTGTTTTGGGGTTGCGAACTGTTTTACCGTCTGCGTACTAAGCTTCAGGCAGGCTCCGGCTTTCACTTTTGTTTTTAGTTTTCGTTTTAGACCAAAAACGTACATTTTCGTTATTAGGTGCTCCGGTTTTCACCAACTTTTGGTCATCGTTTTGTTATCATAATATTTAATTGTTTTTATTGCTCAGACAGTTGACTTGAATGTTTTGAGAAGTAAACGGAATGTTTAAATGTCTTAACTTTTTTTATTGTTTGTTTTAAACCCAAATAAATGCAGAAATTGTTTATTTATCGGTCCAAGAGGGCTGCCACTCTTTATACAGGGACTCTTATACCTTTTTTAAATGGTAAAAGTACCATTAAAACAATAAAATTAAACTGATTTATTTATTAAAACCTTTTTTTATCTTCCTTGAACATAATTAATGCGCACTTTTTAATTTTACAACCATTTCGACAAGATTGTCTGGTTTCACAAACAGTAGGGCAGCACTGGCAACCAAAACGAAAGTTGTCGTTGTCGACGGCAAATATTTTATTTGCGAATTCAAGGTGGGGTTAGAAAATAATTTTTTAAAAAGTAATTACGAACTAGATTGATCCACTGATGGTGTTAAACAAACATCAATAGACCAACGAGTCAACTATTTTTTTTTTTTTGCAGTTAAGAAGCGATTTGATGTAGAAAAAGTCATTTACTTTTCATTTCGACAAGACAAACTTGCCCGTTTTTGAAAACGAATAAGTCTTGTGAAAGTGAAAATGGGAGCACCTTTTTCTTGTTTTCGAAAACGAAAACGAGATAATTTTTGAAAGTGAAAACCGGAGCCTGCCTGATAATTTGAGTTTCCCATGTATTTTTTATATTTAAATAGCCCTTTGTTAGTAGTAGTTCAAACCACTTTTTTTATTTTTATTTATCTCAGAGCTCAAATTTAATTACTTTTTACCCACGTCTAAACATACATTTTTTTTTACTACACTACTCCATTTATCTTATTCGCGTTAATGACACTATAGATCAAAAATAGATTCATGTTAATTTTAACTCACTTAAACATTACCTTCACATTTTAATATGTCCGTCAAATTAGCGTCGGTGAGTTAGCGTCGAAGCGGAACGGTGGGAAATGGAACACGGAGGGAGTTTTTATTTTTGAATTATTTCGTAAATAAAGCATTTAATCGAACAAACTAAAGTTAATACTTGTTAAGAATTTAATTTACTAATGTTTTATTTTGGGTTTGAGCAGATTTGACCAGCGCAGGTGCCTTAAATATCCATTCAAGAAATCGTGCCCCCACTATTTTTAAAATTGCTCCCCCCAACGCTTGCGTGCCAACATGCACGGTACGCCAAGTTTTGGAGCATTCATTCAAGTATCTCCACACAAAATTTCATTGGATTCCTTCCGACAGTTTTTTAGAAAATCGCCCAACAGTGGGCCAACCTATGAAAAGCTCCCATACAAAAACAGGCTGCAAAAATTAGAAGTCCTATAACTTTACTTTCGGATCGCGTGCAGATATGCACGGTATATGGGGATATTGGGGATTGAATAAAGAATATTTGGGGAAAGTTTTATTGAAATTGAACCGACAGATTTTGAGAAATTCGCTTTACAGTGGGGCTTCGGGAATAGCCGTTAACAAAGGCGCGAGCAGCGGAACTGGAACCGTTCGTGAACCAGTCGCTCCCTGAGACATCGGAACCATGTAATTTGGAATTCAAACAATTGGCGGGACTAGACAAATAGGGGCTACCTTAAAAATATTATTGCGGCTTTCAACGAAAGCGTGCCGACATGCACGGTATACCAAAAGAAAGGGAAAAATTGCGATTACATTCGGGTTCAACCTCCACGAGATCCTCCCGTGAGATTTTAGGAAATTATTGTTTTTCTTCTTTCCGACCAGATTAACAAACACTGGTTCCATATTGTTCCTAACGCCATGCGGTAGCTGCTGACAATTTGACATAATCGACGCTAACTTTCAAAAAAATTATTGTCTGTCGACTATCGACTGTCTACTTTCGCGTGCCACTATGCACGGTATATCAAACGAAAGGGAAAAATGATTATCAATTTCGGTTTAAGTCGTTCCGAGCTCCTTCCGACAGATTTTGATAAATTTCAGTTTTTTTTTCGAATCCGACCGCTCCGATGACCGCTACATACATAGCGCGCGCAATATATATCGTATAAGATGTCATACGGTTTTATATCGATATTCGACGCAAGATCGATATCGATTGTCACTTCACTGGAATTCAGATTTTAACAATAAAGTAATGTTTGCGTAGGTCAGGCAACAACAGATAGTTTCGTGCTCCATGACTTGAGCTCTCTCTCATTCTCTCTACGCCAACATTACTTTATTGTTTAAATCTGAATTCTAGTGAAGTGACAATCGATATCGATCTATCGTATAGTCGTCTTGCTTGCACTTAGGTAAGACCCTATGTTTACTGACGATAGTTGAACGTGATAACGTCTTAAGAAAATACTGATGATCTTCGTTGGGTTCCACCTGTTTTTTGTAAGAATACTAGTCTTTTTTACAAAAACCGTTAAAATTCAGATCGATTCTGATCAAATTATAATCATGCCAACCTTCCCAAACCTTATTATGCTTGAAAATTAGGCAGAAGTACATATATTTATATAAATAAATATTTTTATTTATCCAAAAGAATAAGAAAGTATTTTACTTTCAAAATCCTTTAGGAAATATACTCCAGAAACGCTTAAATATTAAACAATTTATTAAATAACTCTCAGGTTTGAAAGCGTTCAAAGGTGTTCAAAAGCGTTCGAAACAGTTCGAATTCCATATTTAACAACAATAACATCCTATGAGCTCTGTTTACATCTGTCGACGTCGGCAGAGGAAAATGTTCGACAGCAAAATTGCGGCTCTATATAGATTCTCTGCAAGTAGGAGAGAGACGGATGTCGAACGCTGCCGAACGCAAAGGCCGATTGTGCTTCTTTGTCGCTCGTTCCGCGCTCTCGCTTGCACATCAAGCCTTACATGGAAAGCCTCAGATCAGTGATGTCCACACAAACACAATGACATGTGCGTAAGAGAAAACGAAGTTGGCTTTGCGCGAGACGTTGCGGTTGCCAGAGCAGTGCAAAGCATTAACCGCAACGTCTCCCGCGAAGCCAACTTCGTTTTTCTCTTACGCACACACTCGACCTCTTATTCTCTCTCTTCTCTGCTGCTGCTGCTCACGTCACGTTTGCAGTGTCTGCCGACGTCGGCAGAGGAAAATGTTCGACAGCAAAATTGCGGCTCTATATAGATTCTTTCTGCAAGTAGGAGAGAGACGGATGTCGAACGCTGTCGAACGCAAAGGCCGATTGTGCTTCTTTGTCGCTCGTTCCGCGCTCTCGCTTGCACTTCAAGCCTTACATGGAAAGCCTCAGATCAGTGATGTCCACACAAACACAATGACATGTGTGCGTAAGAGAAAAACGAAGTTGGCTTTGCGCGAGACGTTGCGGTTGCCAGAGCAGTGCAAAGCATTAACCGCAACGTCTCCCGCGAAGCCAACTTCGTTTTTCTCTTACGCACACACTCGACCTCTTATTCTCTCTCTTCTCTGCTGCTGCTGCTCACGTCACGTTTGCAGTGTCTGCCGACGTCGGCAGAGGAAAATGTTCGACAGCAAAATTGCGGCTCTATATAGATTCTTTCTGCAAGTAGGAGAGAGACGGATGTCGAACGCTGTCGAACGCAAAGGCCGATTGTGCTTCTTTGTCGCTCGTTCCGCGCTCTCGCTTGCACTTCAAGCCTTACATGGAAAGCCTCAGATCAGTGATGTCCACACAAACACAATGACATGTGTGCGTAAGAAAAACGAAGTTGGCTTTGCGCGAGACGTTGCGGTTGCCAGAGCAGTGCAAAGCATTAACCGCAACGTCTCCCGCGAAGCCAACTTCGTTTTTCTCTTACGCACACACTCGACCTCTTATTCTCTCTCTTCTCTGCTGCTGCTGCTCACGTCACGTTTGCAGTGTCTGCCGACGTCGGCAGAGGAAAATGTTCGACAGCAAAATTGCGGCTCTATATAGATTCTTTCTGCGAGTAGGAGAGACGGATGTCGAACGCTGTCGAACGCAAAGGCCGATTGTGCTTCTTTGTCGCTCGTTCCGCGCTCTCGCTTGCACTTCAAGCCTTACATGGAAAGCCTCAGATCAGTGATGTCCACACAAATACAATGACATGTGTGCGTAAGAGAAAACGAAGTTGGCGTCGCGCGAGACGTTGCGGTTGCCAGAGCAGTGCAAAGCATTAACCGCAACGTCTCGCGCAAAGCCAACTTCGTTTTGCACTGCCTGTGTAGCGGCAGAGGTAACGACGCATGAGTCATGCTTTTTCGAGCGTGCAGCCTGCTCTATCGATTTATAAGACGTTATCACATCAAAATGGAATTAAAAAGTAGTTAATTACTACGCATTTTTCGTTGTCGAATTTTGGTTTTTTTTTTTTATATTTCACGCATGAATGTATTCTAAGTGTGCATAGTGCCTACATGTATAGTATTTAGGCTAAGCACAATTTAACAAAAATTTTTTGCTTCACAGACCACTTATGCCCTGCAGTACCAGTTGTCATTAATAGGCCGTTGTCATAAATAAGCTGTTATCATCAACGTTTCATCAACGCGCCGACTTTGGCTTCGGCCAAACCGACGCTCTCGTTCAATCGTGTCAAAACCGACTCTCTCGCTCTCAATTCTCTCTCGCTCAATTTTTGTCTTCAAGAATTATGTTGATGATATGTTGATGAAATGTTGATGAAACGTTGATGAAATGACTTCGACTTCGGCCAAACCGACGCTCTGGTTCAATCGTGTCAAAACCGACTCTCTCGCTCAATTTCTCTCTTCAAAAATTATGTTGATGAAATATTGATGAAATGTTGATGAAATGATGATGAAATGTTGATGAAATATTAATGAAATGTTTATGAAATGTTGATGAAATTGTTGATGAATCATCGATGAAATATTGATGAAAGGATGATGAATCATCGATGAATCATTGATGAATTGGTCACTGATGACAGCCTAGGACATGCCCATGTAAATTTTATCAACAGTTTGTATAGAATTTCATCGATGATTCATCAACAAACGAAGTATATAGGTATGGTATATGTATACATACATATGTACATATTAATATACATAAGTGTATTTCCCAAGTGTCCCTCGCCGCTGTCCGGTGACGTCAGCGCCGACGTTTTTGTCGGGACTTCTTGGTTAAAGGGGTACGGAGAGTCTCTTCTCCGGCTGATGAGCTGACTGCCCTTGTTCGTGTGGTCAGCGCTGTTCCTAAAACTTTCAGTTTAGATTGGGAAAACTTCTCTCCGTTATTAGCGGCCCTTAAGGCACGGTAACCAATAAAATAAATGACGGCGTTGGCCGAAGTCAAATTGATAGAGCGATGTGCACTTTATTACAATCAAAATTGAACTGACTTAAAGCTAACAAAAGTTGGACTTCATAGCGGCCACGCAAATATGCTTTGTTTGCCAGCTATGCATGGGCATCCGGCCAGACGCTATGTCAGCAGTTTGGTCGGAACGAGCCCGCGGACGATCGGTCATCGCCGTGGCCCGGTTAACTTAGTTAACTTAGACAAATGCATGTCGGCAGCGATATTATGTCGTTTTTCCTTCGGCGAACTTACGTCACTTTAAAACGTCATAAGTTTGCCACAAGTAATTTTTAGACGACATAATTTCTCGTGATCTTATGACGCTTATCAACGTCATATGATCGCGACTGGCGAAATTATGTCGTTTTTTCTGCGGCGAACTAATGGCGTCCTCAAGCGTCATAAGATCGCGCGAAATTATGTCGTTTGAAAACGAAGAAATTATGTCGCGACCCCTGATTGGCTTATAAACAATTTAATTTGCTATTTAAAAATAGACATGAAAAATAATAATACTCGAAAACAAAATTGTTATATAAATATCGAAATTTTTTTTTTATAACGGCCTGGCGTCATTCGAGTTTTGGATTTGGATCCGTCTGTCTTTTCCGGATCGGCTTACTATATCATATAGCTGCCATAGGAACGATAGGGAAAGATGGGCCGATTTTCGTTATTTTTTTTAAGATATAGGATTAAAAACTAGTAAATGGTCTTTAAATTTAAAATTTTTTTAAGCCGAACCATTATATCATAAATGTAGCTGCCATAGGAACGATCGGCCCAAATTAGCCGATTTTCGTTGTTTTTAAA
Organism: Drosophila triauraria; assembly: GCA_014170255.2. Taxonomy (NCBI): domain Eukaryota; kingdom Metazoa; phylum Arthropoda; class Insecta; order Diptera; family Drosophilidae; genus Drosophila; species Drosophila triauraria. The sequence continues at coordinate 218,873 of CM024332.1, forward strand.
GATATCGGATTAAAACTTAGTAAATGGTTATTTTAATTATAGCCAAAAATTTAAAGTTTTATCTAATTCGGATCGGGCGAAATTAGCTTATTTTCGTTATTTTTAAAGATTTTGGATTAAAACGAAATATTAACCTTTATTTTAATTTTTATACCCGGTATCCATAGGGTACAAGGGTATTATAAGTTAGTGCCAATCGAGAATGTATGTAACAGGCAGAATCAGGCATCTCCGACCCCATAAAGTATATATATTCTTGATCAGCATCACCAGCCGAGTCAATTTAGCCATGTCCGTCTGTCCGTCTGTCCGTCCGTGTGAGACAACAGATCTCAGAGACAACATTGGAATCTGTTGCACGCAGATCAAGTTTGTTTTAAAATTTGGCCACGCCCACTTCCGCCCCCGAAAATAATAAAAAACGGTATATTAGCTATAGGCGTGATTTTCGACTTAATGTAAATAGAAAGACTTAATAAGTAGGCGATTGCGGACGTGCTCTGCAAATTTGAGTAAAATCGGATGATAGACATGGAAGTTATTAAACATTTAATGCTTTCATGCTCTCTCGCTCTATCGCACTGCTTCGGAATAATTTCGGGTGTCTGAGCACTTAGCTTTTGGGTGGCAGTAGCGAAGAAAAGTGTTGCGTGCTTTCGAGCGCAGTATTAATTCGTAATGCAGCTGCGTACAGCTGCAGAATTAGTCTTTTTTGAACGTTGCTCAATATGTTTTTAGTAACATTTGACTTTATTTGTCAACTTTTTGTTTTATCCATGTCCGTGTGCTATTTAATTTCACGGGCAATACTTTGGGTACCGGGTATCTCACAGTCGGTCACTCGACTGTAGCTTTCTCACTTGTTATTATTGTATGCGAGGCTATACTATATTCGGCTTGCCGAAGTTAGCTTCTTTTCTTGTTACATATAGGAACGACCTCGGGGCATGGTATTGCGCTTTACTAATTAACACTTACAATGGGAGACATACATAATACATATGTAATTTTAAAAACTTCTGATATCAAACAAAAACACCTCTTACCGAGGTGAGATAAAAGTGAAGATGGAACCATTAACTACAAAAGTTTATGATATCAAATTTTGTGACGATGAATAGTAACGTTAACAAAAATAATTTACAAATAATTCAACAAGTTCCACACCAAGCTGTAAAATACCTAGCCTTGAAACTAAAGGCTAGTGTCGAACTAGAAAGTAGTTGAATTATTTGTAAATTATTTGCACTTTTATCTCACTTCGTTAAGAGGTATTTTTGATTGATCATATACATACATAGCTGCCACAGGAGGGTAAATTTATATGAAAATGTTAAAGTGTTCTTGTTAAACAGTTGCAGAGGGTATTATAATTTTGCCATGATATTTGCAACGCAGTGAAGGAGGCATCTCCGACCCCATAAAGTATATATATTCTTGATCAGCATCACCAGCCGAGTCGATCTAGCAATGTCCGTCTGTCTGTCCGTGTGTCGGTTTTTACGCGAACTAGTCTCTGTTGCTATCGCGCTGAAATTTTCAGCGTAGTCTTAATTCTTTAGCACGCAGTATGTGTATATGTCGGAACGGAAATCGGATCACTGTTTCGTACTGCCATAGTAATGATGGCGAAATTAATGTAAAACGAGAAAGAAAGCTAACTTCGGTAAACCGAAGTTTGTATACCCTTGCAGTCAGCAATTGGATCATTGAAAATCGATCCATTTTGGTAATGTAAAAAAAATGTCAAATTATGTCAATTTTGTAAATTTAACATTTTACATGTAGAATTTTACATTTTCATATAAATCGACCGATCCCTTCTATGGCAGCTAAATGATAGTTGTCCGATCTTAATGAAATTAAAACCGTAATTCTAGAACTATAAAAAACGACTATATCTCGAAGTTTATAGAAATTCGTGGTGATGCTGATCAAGAATATATATACTTTATGGGGTCGGAGATGCCTCCTTCACTGCGTTGCAAATATCATGGCAAAATTATAATACCCTCTGCAAGGGTATAAAAAATGTTAACTTCTCTGTTTTTTAACGTATATCAATAAATTGCAAGATGCAGCAGTTTTTTAGGGTTTTAGAATTACGGTTTTAATTTATTTAAGATCGGTTAACTATATCATATAGCTGCCATAGAAACGATCGGTCGATTTATATGAAAATGTAATATTCTACATGTAAAATTTAAAATTCTCCATGTAAGATGTAAAATTTTTACAAACTTCGATATTTTTTCAACTGTTACCAAAATGAATTGATTTGCAATGAACAAATTGTAGATTGCAAGGGTATACAAACTTCCGTTTACCGAATTTAGCTTTCTTTCTTGTTTTGTAATAAACTTAAGTAGATATAATTGGGGTGTTCCCTACTTATACTGCTAAATGACTGAATGACTGAAAATATCGCAAAAATATATAAGTTAAAACGCCATCAATTTATCCGCAAGTATGTAAACTTCGGCTTGCCGAAGCTAGCTTTCTTTCTCTTTTTTTTATATTTCATTAAGGCTAAGAGCAAAATAATGGTTTACATTTCTCGGAATACTGTTTATATAAATATTATATCTTATCTGTTTGAATTTGTCTCCATAATAAGACTTTTGGCTAACAGCAGAGGAAGGCAGTGACTTACGACTTAGCGCCTTTTTTTGACTAAAGCAACGTATATATTTTACATAAATTGGTATATAAGTATTAATAAACATTATGCCGTTGTAATATGATTTTGGGTATCATCACTCGACAACTTCTTTTTTTCCGTTGTCTTTAGTAATTTCCGGATATTCCAACTTAACACCCAGCTCGCAAGTAAAGATAGGACAGCAATAAGGGAACGGTGCGGTCTTATTTGTCTTTTCCGTGTCCAATTTGCATTTATCGTTGGCTAAAGGCAATGGGCCGCAATCTTCTACAAGTTCCAACAATCTGTTAAGAAATTAGTTGTACATTTTTCATATTAAATAGATTGTAATATTAAAAAAAAGCCAAAAATAATATTACTTGGCTTCATTCTCCTCATTTTGTACGCAAGTAGAGCGGCCGCAGAATGGAGTCAAGTCCCAGGATTTTCCTGGCTCAACTGTTGCACACCGAGTTGAGGCAAAACACATGGCTGGAAAATCTATAAGAAATGTGTTAATTCCCAATAGTACCAATACATACATGTGTACATATATATGTATATGTACATAAGTAAGTAAAGTCTCGTTAATAATTGACGATCTTATGTGAAAAGCATAAATATATGTATATTAAACTATGAATTTTAAACTTTCTAAACACAATTAGAGACTGTCGCTAATACAAGTAAGTAAGGTTTTACCTCTCAGAACGTCAGCAGGAATTAAACGCTTGTAAATTCGAATTTCCCCAGCTTTATCAATAACCTCCACATTTTTTTCAGCTCCATTAAGAAGCGGAGCCAGAAAGGTTGTTGTCGCAAGGGCCAAGACAACAAAGTGAAAACGGATGCTCATTTTTGAAGAAAGATCTACAAAGAGATGCAAGAATGAAATAAAGTTCTGTTTGTTGTAAATTAAGCAATATATATGAATAAAATTTGTTTTAATTAAAAATCACAGTTTTAAGTGGAGAAAAGCTATGTTTAAGTCAGACATGCCAACTGTGCCAATAATTAAGTTCGTCACTGTATATTCAAATTTATTCGTACACTTTGTAAACTTCATATAATTAATCATTTCAAAATATATTACCACTAAATGGCAGCGAGTGCGCTAAGCCAAGTCTGTGTGTAGCGAAAGTTCACAATAAATTGAAACCAGCCAAAAGGCACACCTATACTTTTATGGGAAAACCATATGTATGTCCACACATGTACATATGTATGTATATGTGTATATACTTACATACATATGTCAGTATATTGCAGCCTTCCAGAGACAAAGCTCTTTTTTCAGAGCTGCTCACTCGAATTTCGGCTTTGAAAGTTGTTACACTATTTAAAGCCCAGCTTTGTGCTTTGGTATGGTCCGGTTTGCAAAAGAGCTGACATATTTACATATATATGTACCTATTTTGACAAAGCACACCATTGAATACATATGTACAAAACATACATACATATGTACGTAAGTGCAGTTTGCTTCAGTTGAATAGGTTCATTTAAAATTTTCTAGTGTACATATTTGCATCGTTGAGTTTACGTTTAAATTCTTACTTTCCAGTGATCATTTAATAGGAAGGGATTGTATTTGCATAATTTGCTTTTTATACTTAGTGCCAACCGAGAATGTAACAGGCACAAGGAAACATCTCCGACCCCATAAAGTATATATATTCTTGATCAGCTTCAGATCAGATCAGGTTTGTTTTAGAACTTGGCCACGCCCACTTCCGCTCCCGAAAACCATAAAAAAATTTATATAAGGGTTGTCCATATATTACGTAATCACCTATGGGTGGTCAGCGAAGGATTATGCTTGATTATTTGGGGAGGGGGGGTTCTTGGACAAAATTCATAAATATAAATATAAATTTAAATTTAAATTTAACACACCCCCTAAGACTCTGCTATTGTAAGCTGCGTAGCTTGTAGCCGCCTAGGTCGTGGGTTCGAGCCCTGACCGCGCCAAAACTTTTTTCTTTCTTTTTTTTTTGTTATTATAGCCGGAGAACTAGAAAACAAATTTAGAACAAAAATGCAAAACAGAAAATATTTTGGTTTTGCAAAACTTAAATGCATTGGCCGCTTAGACAATTGGGCCATTATCGATATTATATATGAAGCGAAGATTTTTATTCTAACTCAGCTTCGACAAGTGTTGACCGAAAAACGGCGCAAAACCACCTCAGAAAGATTGTAAACAAGAACTTTCGATAAATAACTCAACTTTTAGCATCACCTTATTTTGGGAGAACCGAAATTGTTAATGTGTAGGCTAAGGTGCCTGGCATACAGTACTTGAACTTTCGGCCTTGTGTCGCCGCAACTAGAACATGAACCAGTTGGACTACAGTCCAACACCATCTATAGATGGTGCACATGAGGGTCTGAAGAGTCAGCGACAGCCTCTGTTAAATGCAGCCAAATGAGTAACGCTTGCATTGTGGTCAAAACAATTACTGATTTTATTGAGGAAACTTAACGGTATTTATAGCTAAACAAAGTATAAAGAATATGCTTATGTCAACGAAATTGTGTGTAAAGAAATGTGGGTTACTGTGTATTATGATCTATGCAGAAATGGGAACGGTGCCCAATTCGACTTCTTCATGTCAGCATAATATGCACTTGCGCTTGACCTGACAATCGCTACTTTTGATATTGCATATACATATTGCTGAGACTGAACATTCTCCCGGCCGTTAAACAGGTGTTCAACCTTAACTTACTAAATGTATAAAAGTTTAATTCAATAACAGAAAAAACAAAATAGGTGTGAATTTTAGTACAGGTTTGTATGGGGCTATACCATCCAGTAATCCTATGTTGTTGAAATTCACATGGTATGTGCATATTGGTCAGAAACTTATGGTGTCCACATTTTAATTTGATAACACAAAATAAAAACAAGTTTTTATACCCGGTACCCATAGGGTACAAGGGTATTATAAGTTAGTGCCAACCGAAAATGTATGTAACAGGCAGAAGGAGAAATCTCCGACCCTATAAAGTATATATATTCTTGATCAGCGTCACTAGCCGAGTCGATCTAGCCATGTCCGTCTGTCCGTCCGTCCGTCCGTCCGTCCGTCCGTCCGTGTGAAACAACAGATCTCAGAGACTATAAGAGCTAGAGTTACCAAATTTTTTGACAATATTGAAATCTGTTGCACGCAGATCAAGTTTGTTTTAAAATTTGGCCACGCCCACTTCCGCCCCCGAAAAAAATAAAAAACGGTTTAAAAGCCATATGCGTGATTTCGTCGTAAAGTAAATAGATAGGCCTAATAAGTAATTTCTGAAAATTTGAGTAAAATCGGTTGATAAACATAGAAGTTATTAAACAATAAAGTTTCTGAGAGAGAGAGAGAGAGAGAGAGCGTGCACGTGGGTCTTGCTCAGCATGTTGCTAGCAACATTTGTCTTTGTTGGGTGTTGCTCAGCATGTTCCAACATGTTCCTAGAAACATTTGTCTCTTTTGAGTTCTGCTCAACATGTTTCTAGCCATATTTGGTTCTATTTGTCAACATTTCCTTTTTTCCAAGTTTATGTGCTGTTTAATTTCACCCACAATGCTTTGGGTACCGGGTATCCTACAGTCGGTCACACTTGACTGTAGCTTTCCCACTTGTTTTTAACAAAAACATTTATTTTAATATGGTGCTTGTATGGGGGCTACCACTCCTAGCGGTCCGATTCGGCTGAATCTGACATATGTGCTTTGTGTGTGGAAAAGAAAACAATGTGCAAAATTTTAGCTCGCTAGCTTACAAATTAGAATTTCTGCCACTAATTTAGGATTCTGGACCACAGTGCATCGCTAATGTTGAAAGCAAACCTGCGTGGGGTAGGTTCCGGTAACGACTGCTCAGCGTTTTCCTGAGGTTTGAAGGTCCGTTGTCGTGACTTCCATTTGCTGTTTTGCCGTCGTAGAACGAATGCAATGCTCATTATAATTTCCTTTCCTTTCCTAATTTCCTAAAATCCTTCAGTTTGGCCAGTCTTTGTTGTAGGACATCTAATTCGTCTAGTTCGGATACTCGGGTTGTAGTTTCTTGAGCTGGCTCTGATGAGAAGAATTCTACGCCAAACTTGGTGATATTGCCGAGACGAACGCATGTTGATTTCGTTTTGCTGATCGTAGTTCTGACATCGTTGTTTCTACAATGGAGCTGCGAGGACGTTTTGTGGCTTCTTCTTTCAGAAGCGGAGCAAGCCGAGTAACTGCGCGTTTGAACACTCCAGAGGTGGTTTTAACGTCTACTACCCGGACGTGGTTGTCCTTGCCAGGATAGGTCTTTACTATCCTTCCCATTGGCCAGCTCATCACCGGCACGTTGTCTTCCTTTACGAGAACTAGTAGTCCTTCTTCGACATTCTGCGACATGGTTTTCCATTTGTTACGCATTTGAAGTTCTTGCAGATACTCCATGGACCACTGATTCCAGAACGCTTGCTTTAGTCTAGATACTAATTCCCATATTTTCACCAATGTTTTTCCAGGTGAGGCGAGGTTCACATCAGGAGGAGCGGTCAATGGCTCACCAATCAGAAAATGCCCTGGAGTTAGGGCTGATGTATCAGTCGGATCTGATGATATTGGGGTAAGCGGCCGTGAATTGAGGATTGCTTCAACTTCAATGATCACAGTGTTGAGCTCCTCAAATGTTAACGACGACGTGGCTGTGACTGATACCAGATGTCGTTTTGCTGATTTTACTGCGGCTTCCCAAAGGCCGCCAAATTATGGCGCTCGGGGCGGTATGAACTTGAATTCCACCTGCGATTTGTTGCAATGGTGGATAATTTGGGCCTGGGCCTTATCCGAGAAGATCGCTTCTCCTAAGGTTTTTAATTGATTATTGGCGCCGACGAAATTGGCTGCGTTATCGCAGTGAATGGTCTGGCATTTTCCGCGTCGACTCAAAAATCGTCGAAGAGCTGCTAAGAATGCATCCGTCGTCAAATCACTCACTAGTTCCAGATGCACTGCCTTTTTGGCGAAACAGCACAACACTGTTTTATAGGCCTTGTCGGGTCTTTTCCCACAGATCTTGTGATGAATCCAAATGGGCCCACAGTAATCAACACCAGAGTTGAAGAATGGCCGCGCCTGTGTTACTCGGTCCACTGGAAGGATTTGATGCATTAATTTGGGTCGTGCCTTTGTACATTTGACACAGCAGTGTATAATGCTTCTTGCCATTGCACTGTGGTCCAGAATCCCAAATTGGTGACAGAAATTCAAATTTTTTTTTCAAGATTTCAGCAAAAACCATATTGGATTCCAGTAGAGTATTCCCAAGGACATTCTAAATGCACAATTTTACAATTGAAATTGAAGCCCTCACGACTTAGGCAGCCCTGGAATTCAGCTGATAATTTGCATTAAATTTTGCTTTTCCCAGCCTTGCAAGTAAAAGCTGATTTTAAATTGGTATATTTCAGTTTTTTTGTTTGACTATAAAAATAAAAAAACATGGAAAACAAAGATAAAGCTATTTATAATAAGGGTATATTCACACAATAGTTGTTTAATGTGATTCGTATTTGTTTATATGTGCTTTTGAAATGTGATGTTTCCAGCAATTCTAACATCAAGCTCGTTGTGTTTCGTGGATTAAAAGTATGTTGTATTTGTGTGTATTAGTTAAACTAACAACATAATGTTGTTGCTTAATGTGTGAATAATGCCACGGTATTAATATTTATTGCCCGTTTTTGCCCCTTTTCCTTAAAATTGAATTTTTGTAGACAACATTGATTTTAGTTCGGCTGAATTACTTAAGTTTTGGCTCGAAACGGACAACGATAATGAAGATGATTTGGACACATATGAATGTATCGATGCCTTCTCTTGATTTAGATGTGGAAAATGATTAATTAATTCATTAAATATATTTAAGTTTAATTCAATAGCGGAAAAAACCAAAAAAGGTATACATTTTAGTACAGTTTTGTATGGGGGCTACCCCTTCCAGTAATTCTAGGTTAATGAAATTCACATGTTAGGTGCATATTGGTCAAAAAATTATAGTGTCCACATTTCAACTTGATAACTCAAAAAAAAAAAAAGTTTTTCTAACAAACACAATAATTTGAATATGATTCTTGTATGGGGACTAATACTTCTAGCGGTCCAATTCGGCTGATTCCGACATATGTGCTCTGTGAGTTAAAAAGAAAACAATGTGCAATCTTTTAGCTCTCTAGCTTACAAATAAGAATTTCTGCTACTAATTTGGGATTCTGGACCACAGTGCATTGTTTTATCATTGACAATCCAGTACTGCTGTCTGGCAATGGCTCGTAGTGATTGCGCTCCACAATGCATGTTCTCTTCATGCATCTCTCGCAATAGCATCCTCACAATCGGATCACTGTAAGGAAGCAGAATTTGGTGCTTCGCATTATATGGAAGTTGAGATTTCTCTAATCTACCTCCGACTCTGATAAGTCCGTCCTTCCCTAGTATAGGGGATAAGGAGATAATCGAGCTCTTTTTGTCCACGGTCTCGTGGTTTAGAAGCTGTTTGTATTCAGCAGCGAATTCAATCTGCTGAATGGTGCGGAAGATGATAACCCTCGCACGAGGCAACTCACCGACACATAGTGTGGTTGTAGTGGTTCTCTTCCTTTTGTTACAGAATCTCATCAGGTATGCTACAATACGTTGCAGTTTATGAAAGGAGTTGCTATGGTTACAGTTGTAGAGTTCTTCTCCAATCTGATCTCGACATGTTGGCAGGCTTACTTGTTTTGACCGTTGTTCCAAATCGCTGGGAACGATGGTTGGTACTTTGGCCCACTTGTCACAGGAACCGTGTAGAAAGAGCGGTCCATAGGGCCAGAGGTTATGTTCCGCTAATTTGCTGGCGGCAATTCATCTTGATAGTACGTCTGCCGGGTTATTTCCTGATGAGACATGACGCCATTGCGATCGGTCATATACAGCTTGGATTTTAGCGATCCGATTTGCAACGAACGTGTGGTATGTTGACGCTGATGCGTTTATCCAGGACAGAACCACAGTTGAGTCAGTCCAACAGTACCCAGATGACTTCTCACTAGTCAGGCGCAAATCCTTCCTCAATCTGTGAGTCAGTTCAGCGCCCAATACTTCAGCGCATAGTTCTAGACGAGGTACCGTTGCTTTTGCTGCTGGTGCCACTCTTGACTGCCGCTCCGTACGCTCGCTCTGACGCATCGACGAACGTGTGTACTTCTTGAGTGATTGGCACTTTTCCATCAAAGATATGCCTCGGGATTTGCATAGTATTTAAAGCTTGCAAATCAGAGCGATAATTCTTCCAATCATCCTGAAGGTGGGGTGGGAGCTCATCGTCCCAACCCATGTTTAGTCCCCACAGAGTTTGCATAAATATTTTTGCCATCACTACAACAGGGGCAAATAGTCCTAGTAGGTCGAATATCTGTGCAGATTCAGAACTTACAACTCGTTTGGTGATAGTTGAAGCTTCGCTTTTTTGGGATCGCCCACATAGTTAATCCTTTTGTGGTATCCATAGAAGACCCAAGGTCTTCACACTGTAGTTTCAGTGTTTCGTCTAGCTTGACATTGTTGACAATGTCTTTCTTAGGAATTTCTGTTAACACTTGTTCGTTGTTCGAGCACCATTTTTGGAGCTTGAATCCGGATGGCAAAAATATTTGGTTTAATTCTCGTTGAATTTGGACTGCTTCCGGAATACTGTCTGCTCGTCGACGTAGAAATCATGCTTTAACACGGATGATCCACGCGGTATTTTATTCTTGACCTTCTCGGCCAAATAATCCAAGCATTTTGTAGCTAGGAATGGGGCTGACGTTGTACCGTATGTGACGGTTTTGAGTCGGTAATACTTAAGGTCGTCAGATGGATTCTTTCTCCAGACGATTAATTGATGAAATTGATCATCAGGGTGCATCCAAACTTGCCGATACATTTTTTCTATTTCTGCTGTGAACAATTATTTGTGAGTGCGAAAGCGTAGCAAGATTGCAAACAGCTCGCTCTGGACAGTGGGTCCAGCATGCAATATATCATTCAAAGATTTATTGCTTGTGGTTTTACAGGAAGCATCAAATACTATCCGTAGTTTTGTTGTGCTGCTTTTAGGTTTAAGCACACAGTGGTGTGGGATAAAGTAGTGATCCGCTGGTATGTTTAAGGGATGCACTTGTTTCATATGTCCAAGTCCTTCATACTCCTCCATAAAGTCCACGTACCCTTTCCAGATTTCAGGTGAAGTTCTCCGCTCCAGTGCCAGGAATCTGTTTGTTGCAGTTTTTTGTGACGCCCCCAGGGCTGAAGATTGTTCAAAAAATGGGAGTTTGACTTTCCATCTGCTGAAACTTAGAGATTTCCTTCGAAATGTTTTTCGCAATGAGCCTCCATCGGTGATCTGGGCTTTTCTTTAGTTTCTAGAGTTTCTAAAGTCCACAAGCGTTTCAACATCGTATCAATTTCTTCATCTGTAGCTGCAGCTGCACAAATTGCAGCTGAGTTTTTCTCCGCCGAAACTTTCCGGCGACAATCCATCCAAGTTTTGTATTTTGGAGAATTGGGCCTCCTTGTTTTAATAGAGTCTGGTTTGGTAGAAGCAATGAATAGTAGTGCGCGGCTCCGATAAGCATGTCAATCTTTCCTGGCTTGTCGAAGTTTGGATCAGCTAGGGCAATGTTGCTCGGGTCTTGCAGATTTATAGAATTTAACTGATGAGCCGGTTGATCAGCTATGATGTGTGGTAACGCAAAAGCTTTAACTTGTTGAGTAAAGTCATAATGCTTCGATTTCATCAGAACATTTACTCTAGCTCTACTAGTTTTTCGATTGCCTCCAATTCCCTCGATACGAAGTAAAAAACCGTGGAGTTTTAGTGATAGCATTGAAGCCATTCGTTCAGAAATTAAATTTATTTGTGATCCAAAATCAAGCAGAGCTCTGAAGGTCGCAACCTGGCCATTGCTTGCTTTTACCTCCACTTTGACGGTGGCGAGTAGGTTGTAACTTTTGTTGCTTGCTGCACCTACAGTAAGCGATTGTGGCTTGGTTGCTGCACCTGATATAGTTTCAAGATGCAGCAATGTATGTTGTTTTTTGTCACATTTAAAACACGTGCGACCTCGGCATTCCTTTACCTTGTGGTCACTGCTAAAGCAATTTACACACAACCGTTGTTTTTGCACCCAACTGAATCGTTCGGGTACTGTTTTGTTGCGGAAGTCATCGAAGTCATCAAAACGGATAGTTTTATACCTTTCCAGCGCTGGCAAAGGTACATGTAGATTTTATTTGCTCCCTTTTTGCCTGTTGGCCTCTTTTTCCTGTCTCCAGTACTCGAATTCGTTAATCCAGGAAGCTGACCATCGTGTCCAAGCTTTGTAGCTCTCGAGACCCATCTAACGACTGTTCGTAGAGGGCTCTGGTTGCAAAATCTAATTTTTGCTTGATGATGGCAATCAATATTGTATCCCAGCTAGATACATCGATGCCAAGTCCCTTTAACGATGCCAGGGACTCAATCGTTGTAATGGATAATTCTTTTAATGACTTCTGATCGTCACTATTTGTGCGTTGTTGCAGGAGACGATTGAGAATCGTATCTGCTACATGTCGGGGATTGTTGTAAGCGTCAACCAATATACCCCATGCATGCAAGTAAATTTCTTGCTTAAGATCGATATGCCTTATCAACCTTTCTGCCTCTCCGGTTACGGTGGTTTTGAGATTCCACATTTTCGGTACGGTGGGCATGTTAGTGTCATGGACCATGCATTTGAATAAATCTAAAAATGAAGTCCATTTGAGCAGATCTCCATCGAATTTCGGGATGCTGACTCTGGGCAAGTGCACATCTTCGTTGCTTGATGTATTGCTGTTTGCCCCTAAGACCGCTTGAATTTCCTTTTCCAGTCTTAGGAAGGACTGCATATCATATCCTCCCTTAATTGGGTCCTCGTAATGTGATCGGAAAAGTGAATTTCTTGCGTCTGAGACCATAGTGATTTTATCAAATCATTTGTGATGGTCTTTTTTGTCTCTGAAAACTCTTTCAGAGCGCGTTTGATAGACTCGGACACCGCCCTTTGTCGGCGACATGCCGATCTGAGTTTGTCAGAGGCTATCATGGGCTGATGTGTCCAGGATAGTTTCCTGTAGGGATCATTGAATGTGATCCACGGCTAGAAGTTCTGAGCCAAAAGGATATTGAAATCCTTCAAAGTGTCGCCTGATTGACAACTTTGAGATTGTGACCAAAGGATGTTTGAAGTCCTTGAAAGGTCGGATGTTTCCTGTGATTAGGAACGGCTAGAAATCTGAGTTCTGAGCCAAAGGATCCTGAAATCCTTCAAGGATCTAGGATGTTTCCTAGACCGTTGGGGTCACCAAATGTTAATGTGAAGGCTTCGATGCCTGGCATACAGTACATGAACTGTCTGCCTTGTGCCGCCGCAACTAGAACATGAACCAGTTGGACTATAGTCCAACACCATCTATAGATGGTGCATATGAGGGTCTAAAGACTCACCGACAGCCTCTGTTGAATACAGGGAAATGTAAGGTCATAAGTCATCGCAACGCGGGATAAATATAGTTATGTGGAACGCCAACAACTTAGTTGGCAAATCCCTGGATGTTGAGCGTCTCCTCCAGGAACGCAACATTGACATCCTGCTGATCTCTGAAACATTTTACCAGCCGTTCTTTCTTCCGTGTTCATGGATATGCAGTACACTGTGCCAACCACCCCGATGATCGACATCGTGGAGGTGCTGCAATCATCATTAAATCCTCCTTGGACTATCACCTCAGTGCCTCAAAATCGAAACCCCACCTGCATGCAATTTCCATAAATTTGGTCACCATGGTCACCACACTTGGAAGAATTTCGTTTGGTGCTGTTTACTGTCCTCCTGGTCACCGTCACTCTTGGTCAGCTGAGCAATATCTTCGCCTGTTTGGCTCTATAGGCAGTCGCTTTTTTATTGGAGGGGATTGGAATGCGCACCACAGCTTCTGGGGATGCAGACGCTCCTGCCCTCGGGGAAACACTCTGATGTCCGTTGTTTCTAGATCAACCAGGCAGATTCCTGCTACCGGGGGACCTACGCACTTTCCTTCGAATAATGATCATCTACCGACAGCCATTGACTTTGCAGTGCATAGAGGCATTCCGTGCAGCCACCTTGCCATTTTGGAGTGCTCGGGCCTTTCCTCTGACCACATTCCGCTCCTGATATATTTCTGCGTTGCTGCCTATCAGGTCGTTGTTAAAACCAGGCTTTTGCCTCGGGGATCAGACACCAGACTTTCTGCACTGACTGAAGATTACCCATCACTTGTAACGGCGGATGACATGGGTTCTTTTGCTCAGGACTTAGTAGAAAAAATTCATCAAGCTGCCCCTCCCGCTAGACGTATAACTATTCCTTCGCCATCCTGGACATCTTCAAAGCCTGAAGCCTTGCAGCCATGGCCAGGAAGGGTCATGCACTTCGTCGTACCTGGATGAGGACAAGGCATACTATCGATTTAGGTGGAAGGCAGCATCTGTTTTGGAACTTAGAAAAGTTCTCCGGTTGGCTAAGTCGGAATTTTTCGTAAATTATCTCAATGCCATCGATGCTAACCAGGATCATGGGTTTGCTTTGTGGAAATGCACCCGAAACCTAAAAAGGCAGCCACTTCCCAGGTTTTCTCTTAAACGAAGCGATGGTACTTGGGCTCACAGCGATTCCGCTATTGTCGAAGTATTTGCAGGCGATCTGAAGAGACGCTTTACACCGATTGATTTTTTTGAGACCCAGACAACCATCTCTATGTTTGGGCTCTCCTTTGGATCTTCTGTTGCTGTGCGGCCTGTGGATCAAGATGAGGTACGTGATCATATTAAGCGACTGGTTCCCACTAAAGCTCCTGGTATGGATGCAATTGATGGTAGAGTGGCAAATGCACTTCCTAGCTCAGTTATTGCACAGCTTTGCCTTCTCTTTAGTGCTTCCCTTAACCTTGGCCATTTTCCATCCCCCTGGAAACGTGCACTTGTCACAATGGCCGCAAATACTGTTCAGCTGTATTTCTAGACGTACGGCAGGCTTTTGACAGAGTTTGGCATTCAGGTCTCTTTTACAAATTAATGCCGCTTTTACCTGAGGGACTCTGGAAGCTTATTGTGTCATTTCTGGATAACAGGAAGTTTGCCGTTGAGATCCGTGGACATCGTTCGGAGCTACGCCCAATTCACGCTGGTGTACCTCAGGGCAGTGTTCTTGGCACGGTACTGTACACACTTTACACATCGGATCTTCCAAGCCCCATTGCTCGTGATACTCTTCTAGCCACCTACGCAGATGACACTGCTTTTCTAGCTGCTGGCAGCACCCCCATATCGGCTTCCAATCATGTCCAGACATTCTTGGACGAATTCGAGTGTTGGGCATCTCGATTAACATTCGCGCTTAACATTGAAAAGACACAACACGCCACTTTCGCACTTCGTCCTGGCCGCTCACGTGCCCTTTACTTGGATGGGAAAAGACTAAAGCATGAGGATAAGGTTACGTACCTTGGGGTAACCCTAGACCGCCGACTTAGCTGGAGGGGCAGATTGACCGAGTCTGCGGATCAGCAAGGACAAAGCTCGAAAAAATGGATTGGCTCTTTCGTTCTAAGAGCGGTTTATCCCTCCATGCCAAGGTGCGACTATTTAAAGCCATTGTCCTTCCGACACTGAACTGGGGGATTACATGCTGGGGCACCGCTTGTGACTCTTCACTAAAAAGGGTGCAAACATGCATAACGAAGGCTCTGGGAAGGGTGTAAAGTGGCACCACTACGTATACAATCACACGCTATTTCAAGACACAGGAATACCAACTGTAACAGAAACAATTTTACCATTTGCAAGCCTATACAGAGACCGCCTTGCCCATACCAACCGTTTGGCTAGACACCTTGTTAGGCTGACAACGTCTGCGGACCTATGGATACTCGGCCGAGACTGACATGAACGATTACTTTAACACCATATAATCACACATAAAATTCCCCAAAGTGGCGCTCTTTCCCACCCGCAGTTTCCGGGATCTATAGTTACTATTTATCAAACACGAAAACAAGAGCTACTCTTGTGTGGCGTGATAATTAAACTTACAAAAAAACGAGAAAGAAAGCTAACTTCGGTAAACCGAAGTTTATATACCCTTGCAGTCAGCAATTGGATCATTGAAAATCGATCCAATTTGGTAATGTAAAAAAAAATGTCAAATTATGTAAATTTTGTAAATTTTACATTTTACATGTAGAATTTTACATTTTTATATAAATCGACCGATCCCTTCTATGGCAGCTATATGATATAGTTGTCCGATCTTAATGAAATTAAAACCGTAATTCTAGAACTATAAAAAACGACTATATCTCGAAATTTATAGAAATTCGTTGAAAAACAGAGAAATTAAAATTTTTGTACATTAATTTCGCCATCATTCCTATGGCAGCTATAGGATATAGTGGTCCGATTTCGGCCGTTCCGACATATATACTGCGTGCTAAAGAAATAAGACTATGCTGAAAATCATAGCTATCAGCCCGATAGCTCAAAAACTGAGAGACTAGTTCGCGTAGAAACCGACAGACAGACGGACAGACAGACAGACGGACAGACAGACGGACAGGCAGACGGACAGACAGACGGACATGGCTAGATCGACTCGGCTGGTGATGCTGATCAAGAATATATATACTTTATGGGGTCTGAGATGCCTCCTTCACTGCGTTGCAAATATCATGGCAAAATTATAATACCCTCTGCAAGGGTATAAAAAAGGCGACAACCGATCAGCGATTTTCTCCTTCACCCTTTCCCTACATGTTGCTTACTAAATATATGCAATAAATATATATATCACTTACGGAATCACAGCTGTTTATTGGTTTGTTTTACCGTTTTACCCGGATGGCTTCCGGAATTTCGTTCGTCTTAGTACCCGACCAAACGAAATATTACAAAATGCTTCTTCTTGCTCTTTTCGTTCTCTTTTTATATGAAGGTTTCTGTTTATGGATTTTTTGTTTGATGTTAGTACTAGGCTTTAAAATAAAAATCAAACATAAACCGTTTTTTATTTTATTTATAATTATTATTTTGGAATTTTAATAAAATAATAAAAAATTGGAAAACTTAACAAAAACGAGAAAGAAAGCTAACTTCGGTAAACCGAAGTTTGTATACCCTTGCAGTCTGAAATTGAATCATTAAAAAACGATCAATTTTGGTAGTGTTAAAAAAAAAATTTCAAATTATGTAAATTTTGTATATTTTAGATTTTACATGTAGAATTTTACATTTTCGTATAAATCGACCGATCCCTTCTATGGCAGCTATATGGTAGAGTTCTCCGATCTTAATGAAATTAAAACCGTAATTCTAGAACTTAAAAAACGACTATATCTCGAAGTTTATAGAAATTCGGACCACTATATCATTCCTATGGCAGCTATGGGATATAGTTGTCCGATTTCAGCCGTTCCGACATATATACTGCGTGCTAAGGAAATAAGACTATGCTGAAAATTTCAGCCTGATAGCTCAAAAACTGAGAGACTAGTTCGCGTAGAAACCGACAGACAGACGGACAGACGGACATGGCTAGATCGACTCGGCTGGTGATACTGATCAAGAATATATATACTTTATGGGGTCTGAGATGCCTCCTTCACTGCGTTGCAAATATCATGGCAAAATTATAATACCCTCTGCAAGGGTATAAAAAGGCTGTCGAAGCGCGACAACCGATTAGCGACTTCCTTCTTCACCCTTCCCCTACATGTTGCTTACTAAATATATGCAATAAATATATATTTCGCTTACGGAATCACAGCTGTTAATTGGTTTGTTTAACCGTTTTACCCGGATCGCTTACGGAATTTCGTTCATCTTAGTACCCGACCAAACGAAATATCACAAAATGCTTCTTCTTGCTCTTTTCGTTCTTTTTTTATATGAAGTTTTCCGTTTATGGATTTTTGACGTGATAACGTCTTAATCGATACAGCAGTCTGGCTGCACGCTCGAGAATGGATGACTCATACGTCGTTACCTCTGCCGCGACACAGGCAGAGCAAACGTGACGTGAGCAGCAGCAGCAGAGAAGAGAGAGAATGAGAGAGAGTGGTTAAAATTTAATGCTTTGCACTCTTCTGGCAACCGCAAGGGCAAAGCGGTGTTTCTCCGTATCGCTATGCTCTCCCGCTTTGTCTATTTATAGCTCGAGCACTGACGCAGGCGAATGTGTGTATTTCAGTCTTTGACGTCGCCCTCTTGTTTGCATGCGTGGTGCAGAGTTTAGAGTGTTCGAGTCTTAATCTAACGATCGCGGGTTCGAGTACCAGCCGCAGCAATTGTGTTTTCAAAAAAATATAAGTTGGCTTTTATAGACTTTCTATAATATTTATATCCATTTAACTTAACATATCAACAAACAGCCGGCACTCCCTAATCCTCTCCAGAAACTGGTCATTTACAGCAGGCACTGCCTGATCCTGATCCTCTCCAGAAACTGGCCATTTGCAGCCGGCACTGCCTGATCCTCTCCAGAAACTGGCCATTTTGCAGCCGGCACTGCCTGATCCTCTCCTGAAACTGGCTATTTGCAGCCGACACTGCCTGATCCTCTCCAGAAACTGGCCATTTGCAGGCGGCACTGCCTGATCCTCTCCAGAAACTGGCCATTTGTAGCCGGCACTGCCTGATCCTCTCCAGAAACTGGTCATTTACAGCAGGCACTTCCTGATCCTCTCCAGAAACTGGTCATTTACAGCAGGCCCTGCCTGATCCTCTCCAGAAACTGGCCATTTACAGCCGGCACTGCCTGATCCTCTCCAGAAACTGGCTATTTCCAGCCGACACTGCCTGATCCTCTCCTGAAACTGGCCATTTACAGCCGGCACTGCTTGATCCTCTCCAGAAACTGGCCATTTGCAGCCGTCACTGCCTGATCCTCTCCAGAAACTGGCCATTTGCAGCCGGCACTGCCTGATCCTCTCCAGAAACTGGCCATTTGCAGCCGGCACTGCCTGATCCTCTCCAGAAACTGGCCATTTACAGCCGGCACTGCCTGATCCTCTCCAGAAACTGGCCATTTGCAGCCGCACTGCCTGATCCTCTCCAGAAACTGGCCATTTACAGCCGGCACTGCCTGATCCTCTCCAGAAACTGGCCATTTGCAGCCGGCACTGCCTGATCCTCTCCAGAAACTGGCCATTTGCAGCCGGCACTGCCTGATCCTCTCCAGAAACTGGCCATTTGCAGCCGGCACTGCCTGATCCTCTCCTGAAACTGGCTATTTGCAGCCGACACTGCCTGATCCTCTCCAGAAACTGGCCATTTGCAGGCGGCACTGCCTGATCCTCTCCAGAAACTGGCCATTTGTAGCCGGCACTGCCTGATCCTCTCCAGAAACCTTGCCATTTACAGTCGGCACTGCCTGATCCTCTCCAGAAACTGGCTATTTGCAGCCGACACTGCCTGATCCTCTCCTGAAACTGGCCATTTACAGCCGGCACTGCCTGATCCTCTCCAGAAACTGGCCATTTGCAGCCGGCACTGCCTGATCCTCTCCTGAAACTGGCCATTTACAGCCTCCCTCTCTCAATTTTACATATTTTTTTACCCAGTGTCAAATAATTGAGAATGATTCGTTGTTAAACTAAGAACTTTTGTGTATTAAATTGAAAATTATTCGGTCTTAAATGAAGTAAATTTTGCACTTTCCTTGAGCATAAAATGTATTCAAAAATTGGTTGTCTGTAAAGTCGGTTTACTGACGATAGTTGAACGTGACAACGTCTTAAGTAAATGCTACCATTCCATAAGTATTTTCTTAAGACGTTGTCACGTTCAACGTCAGTAAACCGACTTTACAGACAACCAATTTTTTCTTTGAAGTGAGAACTAGGCTTAAAATAAATAATTCCTTTTTTTGAAATATAATTATTATTTTGGAATTTTAATTAAATACTAAAAAATTTTAAAAACTTTTTTTCTTTTTTTTACTTTACCGTATATGTATTTTTCCGCACTTCCCGGATGAAATTTAGACCTTTGATTTATAATAAATCATAACTCTTGTTTACAAAACAAAAAAGAACGTGCACGTCTGAGCCATCCTGACAAAGTTGGTTTATACAGTTTGCTAGCTAATAATTCTGAAAATTCAAGCCCTCATGTTTGACTCGTACTTCAGTAGAGAGCGGACGTGTTTCGCGCGAGCTCTGGGAAAATTATAGAAAGTGGATGATTTAAAGACAAAAATAAAGTTAAAAATACTGGAGTGTTCCAAGATAAGCGAAATAGCGTCTTTTCGTCTAAATATTTTTCGACACACAAAATTAGTGAAATGATTAAAACAAGTGCATAATTATTTTATAAAAATAAGTGCCACTCGAAATAGCTCAATGAGCGACAAACAAAAGAAAGAGCGTAGAAGCTCCGTGAGCCCAAGTAACGGTTATTTCTCGTACTTCTCAACGCGCGACAACAACGAAACGGCGACAAAGAGCGACCGTTTGGCGGTCGATAGCCAAAGAGCACGGTCTTGCTCACCCGCTCTTCCCACTTCCCACAACAAGCACTGACAATATTTCTGCAACTGATCGCTACATCCAAATCAATAAGCGTAAGCTTAGCCCGCAGAACAACGGGGTCGGTAATAAGCCAAAAGTAAACCGTGTCCAAAGAGACAACGATCAACCCGGGAGACCTAATAACAACAGATTTGCCCTCTTAGCGGATGAACAACCGGAACTGGGTCAAAAGACCCAAAAGAAACCGAAGCCCCCACCAATTTACATTAGGGAAAAAAGCTCGAACGCCCTGGTCAACAAAATTGTTGCCCTGCTCGGGGATGGAAATTTTCATGTTGTTCCGCTTACTAAAGGGAATATACAAGAAACGAAACTGCAAACAAAATCTGAAGAACATTTCCGAGCAGTGTCCAAATACCTGGATGAAGCTAAGAAAAATTATTACACGTACCAATCAAAAAGCAGCAAGGGCTTGCAAGTAGTATTAAAAGGAATCGAGCCCGACGTAACTCCCAACGAAACTATAGATGCCCTTAAAAAAAAGGGATTTTCAGCAAAGAACGTTAGCAACATTATAAACAAAAATAAAAAGCCGCAACAACTCTTTGAGGTCGAGCTGGAGCCTGACAGTAGAGCCTTGAAGAAAAATGAAGTGCACCCCATTTATAACCTGCAATTCTTATTGCACCGAAGAATAACGGTGGAAGAGCCACATAAAAGAAACGGCCCAGTGCAGTGCACAAATTGTCAGGAGTATGGACATACCAGGACATACTGCACACTTCGATCAGTCTGTGTAGTTTGCGGAGACTTTCACAATTCCGCACACTGCCCTTCAAACAGGGAAGACCCCCAGAAGAAGAAATATGGAAACTGCGGTGGAAACCATACGGCAAACTAAAGAGGCTGTATGGTCTACAAGGAGCTGAAGAATCGCATGCGACGAGTGACAGCAACTCGCCATCAGAATACACAAAACGCGTTCACTAATTCACAAACGATACCAGACGTATTTTCGCCAAGGCCGCAAGATCCTCATTTGGTCCGCTGATCGCTCAAAAGGGCTTCTCCTACGCCGATACACTTCGAACAGGAATGGAAAACCCACTGCAGTCTAATCTAGAAAACGTTCAACAAGCCCCAGGACAGCCACAAAGCACAATGGAAACTATGATGCTTACCCTGCAACAAAGTTTGACGGAATTAATGTCCTTCATGAAAACGACCATGCAAACACTTGTTCAAAACCAGAACATGGTGATACAGTTGCTGAATGAACATCATATCGACGTTAAGCTGCTTGGAGAGACGCACCTCACAAGCAAATACAACTTTCAAATAAAAGGGTACGCCTTCTACCGCACAGATCATCCAGATGGTAAAGCCCACGGCGGAACCGGCGTCCTAATCAGAGAACGCATCAAGCACCATTTTCACCAAAGGTATTCAACTAATTACTTGCAGGCTACGTCTTTTAAAGTGCAGTCAGGTAGCGGCAACCTTTCCATAGCAGCTGTCTACTGCCCGCCTCGCTTTACAATTTTTGAAGATCAATTCATGGATTTTTACAACTCACTTGGAGATCGCTTCATAGCTGCAGGAGACTATAATGCCAAGCATACGCACTGGGGATCGCGTCTCGTGACCCCCAAAGGAAGGCAATTATATAATGCAATCATAAACTTGAGCAACAAATTGGACTATGTTTCCTCTGGTAGCCCCACATATTGGCCAGCAAACCCCAGAAAGATGCCAGACTTATTAGACTTTGCAGTGACTAAAAATATTTCACGCAACATAATAAGTGCCAAAGCGCTTTCTGATCTTTTATCAGACCATTCGCCAGTGCTTATAACTCTTCTTCAAAGCCCAGAAATTACCGATCATCCCCACAGGCTGACGTCGCACAGAACTAACTGGCTTAAATATAAAAAATATGTAAGTTCCCACATTGAACTAACCTCTCAGCTCAACATCGAAGCGGATATCGACCGCTCTACTGATGCTCTTGAAGACGTACTCACTGCAGTAGCCACTATTTCAACACCACAAGGACAGGACGTACAACCCAACAAATTAAAAACTAATGAACAAATTGAACAGCTTGTCCTGGAAAAGAGGCGTCTGCGACGTGCTTGGCAAACCAACAGACCACCATCTTCAAAACAACGTTTGAAGGAAGCCACTCGCTCACTAAATCGAGCTCTGAAACAAGACGCTGAAAACGCAAAACTACGGTACATCGAAAAACTTTCGCCAACCAGTACGAGGCATCCTTTGTGGAGGGCTCACCCAAACCTAAGCTCTCCAATCGAAACAGTCACCCCGATTAGGAAATCATTAGGTTGCTGGGCCCGCAGCGACGAAGATAGAGCCGAAACATTTGCTTTACATCTCCGAAGCGTCTTTCAGGCGAACCCGGCCACTAGTCCACTTGTCCTACCGCAAATTCAAACTAATTCTTTGAGATCGCAAGTCATTGGGAATTTGAAACCAAAAAAGGCTCCGGGCGATGACTTAATAACTCCAAAAATGATAATTGAACTTCCAAACTCTGCTATAGAGGTTATTTGTAAAATCTTCAATGGGATTATATGTCTCGGCTACTACCCAAGGAAATGGAAAAAATCTGTCATCATAATGATACCGAAGCCCGGAAAAGACCACACAGTCCCGTCATTCTACTGACCAATAAGTCTATTATCGTGTCTGTCCAAACTGTTCGAGAAATGCCTGCTAACACGCATAATACCATATCTGGAAGCACACAACATTAACCCAGCTCATCAATTTGGCTTCCGTCAAAACCATGGAACCATCGAACAAGTCAACCGAATAACATCAGAGATACGCACAGCCTTCGAGCATCACGAATACTGCAGCGCAATATTATTATTAAATGCCCTCATGCATAAAATCAAAACACACTTGCCTACATACACTCATAAGCTACTTGAGTCGTATCTCTACAACAGAGTCTTCGCAGTAAGGTGCATCGCAACAACATCTGGCGACTACACTATCGAAGCTGGAGTTACACTATCGAAGCTGGAGTTCCACAGCTAGCAAATCACCTCATGGTAGTTGAGAAGTGGCTTTCTGACTGGCGTATTAAAATTAACGAACAAAAATGCAAACACATAACTTTTACTCTCAACAGCAAACATGCTCTCCAATACTCTTGAATAGTACGCAGATTCCTCAAGTCAAAGAAGTAACATATCTAAAACTAAAAGCCAGCAGCCTCCACTGGATTTTAAACGCTCGATCGCCACTGCGTCTGGACTACAAGGTTCTGCTCTACAACACCACTCTCAAGCCTATCTGGACATATGGCTCCCAGTTGTGGGGGAACGCGAGCAGCAGCAACATAGACATCATTCATCGAGCACAATCGAAAATCCTGAGAACTATCACTGGGGCACCATGGTATATTCGCAACCTAAACATCCACAGGGATTTTGGCATTCTTGCAGTAAAAGATGAAATAGACAAACTAAAGGCGACCCACAACAAAAAACTTACTGTGCACCCAAATCATCTGGCAAGAGGCTTGACTCGGCTTTCCAGCAGAACCCGCATCGGAACGACCATTTAACTCTGTGCCAGTCATATTACTGTTAGTTAGGTTATTTATATAAGATTTGATACACATATTGTTAATCTCGTAAAGGGGAAGATTCAATAAACAACAGCAAAGTATAAAAAAAAAAAAAATGTTTCTTATGTCCATTTTCTTAAATTTCTTAGACCACACTGGTTCCTGAGCAAAATGTATAAGAATTTTGCTTGCAAAAACTTGCAGGCGGAGTTCGTACTTGTTGCCCACGGTGTAAACATGGTAACAGTAAATAGACTGTAGATGGTGGGAATACGGTTTTTTCACATAAAGTATTTATTATCCATATCGATATATTTAAGTGTTGATCATATCGATATGTGCTGGCTGATAAAAATTTATGTAAACTAGAATATTTTTTCTATAAAAGCAAGTGGCTCTTTTGTAGGTAAATTTTTGGGAAAAACAAACATATATTTGTAGCTTTTATACAATAATTGTGTAAATTCTTCTATTCCAATATTAATAACTTAGTATAGACAGGAGTGCTTTAAAAAATGTGTTAAAAAAAACAAAGTGCACTTACTGCGTACACATTACTATGTACATAAGTACCTACATAGATGTATGTAGCTTGTATTTATACATACATGTGTATGTACGGTAACTTCTCATACAGAATTGTTTTTTTTTTATGTTTAGCTTATTGCCTTTTGAACACGTAAATAATTAATTCTGCATTTCCTTTTTTCAAGAAAATATGGATAAAAAGATCTCGTCGATGTCGCAGCCGCGCATATTGAAAAAGAAACACTTTCGAGTGAAACATCAAAAAGTTAAACTTTTCCGTGCCAATGAACCGATTTTGAGTGTATTTATGTGGGGAATAAATCACACTGTACGTTAATACATACATATTTTAAATATTTAAAATATATTTTAAACAAAGCCTAATATAAATATTATTTCAATTACAAATTTTCACAGATCAATGAACTAAGTCATGTAAATATTCCCGTAATGCTCCTACCAGATGACTTTCGGGCTTATTCCAAAATTAAGGTGGATAATCATCTATTTAATAAGTAAGAATATAAATCTGAAGAAAAATTTACTTTCTAAAAATTTTAATTATATTTTTTTTTCAGGGAAAATATGCCCTCGCATTTTAAAGTCAAAGAATATTGTCCCCTTGTATTTCGGAATTTGCGAGAAAGATTTGGCGTTGATGATGTTGACTATCGCGAGTCCTTAACTCGATCGCAACCGATACATATTGATTCCTCTGGAAAGTCAGGGGCACAATTCTATCAGAGCTATGATAAGTTTTTTATTATCAAAAGTTTGACATCGGAAGAAATAGAGCGTATGCATGCATTCTTGAAGCAGTACCATCCTGTGAGTTTTGCATTCTTTTTCATTTAATTATACAAATAATTTATTTAATTTAGTACGTTGTTGAACGACATGGCAAAACTCTATTACCGCAATATCTGGGCATGTACCGTATAACTGTGGAGAGCGTGCAATATTATTTTGTGGTCATGAGGAACGTTTTCAGCTCTCACTTAACAATTCACAAGTATGAGAAATATATATAGAAAGTTAAAGTTGCTGATGATACGATATATGGTGTATAGCAAAAAAAAAACATTTATTTTATAGAAAGTTTGATTTGAAAGGTAGTACGGTGGATCGGGAGGCATCGGAGAAGGAGCTTGAGAAACATTTACCTACGTTAAAGGATAACGATTTCATTAAACAAAAAGTTAAATTGGATATCGGAAAGGAAGCAAAACAGAAATTGATGGATACGTTGAATAATGATGTAGATGTAAGTATATTACTTTTTTCTTTTAAATAGATAATATAGGCTTGTCTCTATACTCATGAATGCAGTTAATCATGTTATACATATTATATATTTTTTCTATATAGTTACTAATCAAGTTGCACATCATGGACTATTCGTTATTAGTCGGTGTACACGACTGTGTGCGGGCCGAGGAAGAAGCTCTACAAGGCGATAATGTTGCAGCAGCTGGTCGGAGTGAGAACAGCGAGAGCGAGGAGTGCGATAGTGGTGAACGGTAAGTCAAGCAAATCTATTATTTTTGTATTCATTTATCAGATTATCCTGTTCTCTAAGCTGGACGTACAACACACCGCCTGATTCGCCAAGAGGTGCACAGTATAAGGAAGTCATTTACGAAGTTGATATTTATGACATTCCGAGTATTGAAGGTGAGAGAAGAATCTAGAAAAAGTTTATTTTCTCATTCATTCTTTCTATGTACTTTTTGTAGAAAAACGGGAAATATACTTTATAGCTATTATTGATGTTTTAACACAGTATGGCGTTAAAAAACAGGTATATTTTAACGTTAACAAATTTTCTTGACATCCTAATTATTAACTGACTTGCAGGCAGCGAAAGCAGCTAAAACTGTTAAATATGGAAGTAATGTTGATGGTATATCGACATGCGACCCAGAACAATATGCCAAACGATTCTTGGAATTTATGGATAAAGCTATAGAATAAAATTACTTATTATAATCATATAATATTGTATTTGCCACATTCAAAATGTCAGAAAATGTTATTACTACGACATATAAAATATAAGTTATTACAACACTATTATTTCGTATTCTTGAATGAATGATATCTTTATACCCTTGCAGGGCATTGTACATTAAGTCAGAAGTTTGAGAAAGCATCACCACACGAGTCGATCTGGCCATATCCGTCTGTCCGTTTCTACGTAAACTAGTTTTTATACCCGATACCCATAGGGTAAGTTAGTGCCAACCGAGAATGTTTGTAACAGGCAGAAGGAGACATCTTCGACCCTATTAAGTATATATATTCTTAACCAGCGTCACCAGCTGAGTTTATTTAGTCATGTCCGTCTGTCCGTCCGTCCGTGTTGGTAAACAGATCACAGAGACTGTAAGACCCAGAGTTATCAAATTTGGTGACAGCATTCGAATCTTTTGCACGCAGATCAAGTTTGTTTTAGAATTTGGCCACGCTTCCGCCCCTGAAAACCATAAAAAACGTTAAGCAAGCTAAAGTAAATAGCAAATTATAATAATAATAAATAAAAATAAAATAAATAGGTTTGTGCGGAAGTTTTCTGAAAATTTGAGTAATATCAGATGATAAACATGGAAGCTATCAAATAAATCAATAAAGTTCCTGTGTATGTTTCTTCTTCTTCTATGTTGACCACCAATAGCAACATTTGTCTCTTTTGGGTGCTGCTCAACAATGTTTTCGGTACCAGAAATCTCACATTCGGTCGCACTCGATTGTAAATCTCCTACTTGTTTCTACTAGTCCCATTAGTATAGTGTGTTACGTCGGTGATGTCGTGGTGCCTCACTCCTTGGGGGACATAGGGCTAAAGGAGTGGCCGCCCGGATAGCAGACACGATTTGTGCAGCTGAGCTCTCCGGATTTGGGGTGGGTTCTTTGGACGCCACTCGCCTCTCCAATCGTAATCGGAACAATTATCTACGTGCTGTCCTCACCGCCCGCAAGCTCCGCGGAAGCTTGATCATATCCGATCGGCAGTGCTTCAGCCAATTCCCTCCCCTTCACGACTTCGCGTGCCAATGGATCATCGCTGGCTGCGCTATATGATCCCCTGTAGTGTATATTCGTCAGTCAAAAGTTATGTCCTTTTTCTTGACCCATTTTTCCCATTCGCACCAATGCCCCCCTTTAAAATTCGGTGAACATTATAAATTTATTGAAAAGGTTATTATTCTAATGTCTGTCATTGATGTGTAGTAAAAGATGAATTTGGTTAAATATAATTATAAGTGTAGTGGCATTCATTGACCAAACTAAAGGTAATTATATAAAGAAAAACTGAATCTTAAGTATGAAGATATATGTTACGCAAAAATTATAGGAAATAATCAGAGAACGGCGAGGGTGCTACTTTTGACCACTCCGCTCAAACTTGTTTCATTTTTTGTGCAGGTGCCTCTTACCACATACATTTTGGTAATGTAAAAAAAAAATGTCAAATTATGTAAATTTTGTAAATTTTACATTTTACATGTAAAATTTTACCATTTCATATAAATCGACCAATCCCTTCTATGGCAGCTATATGATTTAGTTGTCCGATCTTAATAAAATTAAAACCGCCAGAACTATAAAAAACGACTATATCTCGAAATTTATAGAAATTCGTTAAAAAACAGAGAAATTAAAATTAAAATTAAAATTTTTGTACATTAATTTTGCCATCATTCCTATGGCAGCTATAGGATATAGTTGTCCGATTTCGGCCGTTCCGACATATATACTGCGTGCTAAAGAAATAAGACTATGCTGAAAATTTCCGCCCGATAGCTCAAAAACTGAGAGACTAGTTCGCGTAGAAACCGACAGACGGACAGAAAGACAGACGGACATGGCTAGATCGACTCGGCTGGTGATGCTGACCAAGAATATATATACTTTATGGGGTCTGAGATGCCTCCTTCACTGCGTTGTAAATATCATGACAAAATTATAATACCCTCTTGAAGGGTATAAAAAGCCCGCCTCAATGTGTTTGATATAGGAGAAAATGTTCCCTTTGACAGATGGCTGGTCCAACCTGTCATTTCAGACACGGTGTTGTGATATGTGGAAGATTTAATATTTATGTTTTAATTTTTTTTAATTATAGCTACGCTCGATAATTATTTCTCTCTCTTATCTGCTGCTGCTGCTCACGTCACGTTTGCACAGTCTGTCTAGCGGCAGAGGTAACGACGCATGAGTCATGCTTTTTCGAGCGTGCAGCCTGCTCTATCGATTTATAAGACGTTATCACGTCAAAAAATTAAATCCGGAGAGCTGAGTCGCCGCTGAGGATGCGATGGTGGTGTCATCTTCGCGTTGATTCACTTTGATGGGTACAGAGAGGGGTGCACGTTTGCATATGCATTAAATGTATTTATTCGGTTTTTATTGGCAATTAATTTTTATTCAGTTTTAATTTTATTGTTGTTGTTTGAATTCCCTAAATTCTCAATATGTTCACTTAATAATTCTTTTATTTAAGACAAAAAAAAATAAGATAGGTATTGGTGTAGGGAATTGAGTTTATATATTCAGGAAATGGTTTATGTAGTGGTAGCTTTCTTTTATATATTTGTTGTCAGATTATTGCGGCTTTGATGCACTGGTTCTGCTTCTCATTACTGATGTAGAGTCATCCTTGGAGTTGTCTAGAATCCCTGATGTCGTCAGGGCCTGAAATGTGCCACAGGATTGTGGTTGCAGGGTTTAGGCCCTTGATGCCCAAGCCATTGCTCATCAAGCTCAATATACCCTTGCAGAGGGTATTATAATTTTGCCAATATATTTGCAACGCAGTGAAGGATGCATCTCCGACCCCATAAAGTATATATATTCTTTATCAGCATCACCAGCCGAGTCGATCTAGCAATGTCCGTCTGTCTGTCGGTTTCTACGCGAACTAGTCTCTCAGTTTTCGAGCTATCGGGCGGAAATTTTCAGCATAGTCTTATTTCTTTAGCACGCAGTATATATGTCGGAACGGCCGAAATCGGACAACTATATCCTATAGCTGCCATAGGAATGATGGCGAAATTATTGTAAAAAAATTTTAATTTCTCTGTTTTTCAACGAATTTCTATAAACTTCGAGATATAGTCGTTTTTTATAGTTCTAGAATTACGGTTTAAATTTCATTAAGATCGAACAACTATATCATATAGTTGCCATAGAAGGGATCGGTCGATTTATATGAAAATGTAAAATTCTACATGTAAAATGTAAAATTTTCAAAATTTACATAATTTGGCATTTTTTTATTAACATTAGCAAAATGGATCGATTTTCAATTGCAGACTGCATGGGTATACAAACTTCGGTTTACAGAAGTTAGCTTTCTTTCTCGATTTGTTTTTGCAATTGCTCTTGCTATAGGAAGAGCAATTGCCATATGCATGTGCGGCTCACTCCATTGACATAGCAGACTACACTAACAATTTTTCGTGTTCCCTTCGTTCTCCGCGCCTTCGTTGAACTGGGCAACAACACCTCCATAGGCTTTACCGTTAACTCGCTAATCCGAATGTAAATTGTTGTTGATTCTTTGCACGATCTACATTGCAAGAAATCAGTCGTACTTTTCGTTGCAGGCAAGTATGTTTACATCGCAGACTAATTTCTTTTTTAGTAAAAATTGTTTTTGTGAGCCCCAATGTATTGTTTGCTTTACCATATAAGTAGCTAATAAAAGGCATTTCACTACTTATCATGGCATCATAGCTTTTTTATCAGCTGAACACATAGCAATTAATTACCAAGAATTACTTTGCGCGTTTTTATTCACTGACGCGCTAAAAATAATCAAGAATATTGAAAAAATTTAATATAAATATTGACAATTTATTATGTAGTTATTAAGAAAAAAGGATTATAAAAATGTTTTTTTATTTTTTATTCACTACAATTTTTTTCAGTGCAGAAAACTGAAACAAATAAAACCTTCCCTGCAATGTATTTGTGTTTTTATTTGTGAGTATTGGTGAGTTGCTTTGACATAAGCAGCATTTGGGCACCCCTGTTTTAAATATAAGAGTTATAAAAGAATTTTTTAAGGACCACATATTTTTTGTTTTATTAATTTAATTTAATTTTAAGCTTACAATAAATTTAAGAGACCAGCTTACATTTAAAATTGTTGGAATTGACTTAAGTACATACATTTTTTATAGATTATTCAGACTTTAAAATCGCAGACACCAGGTCGATTACAAACATTTTCACATAATCATAATAATTATTTTTAAGATCGAACATCACATAAAATACATTTAAAAAATATTATTTTTAAGATATCTAAAGAGTGTTTATGGCATCCATAATGAGATTACAATCCTCATCGGCATTCAAGCCAATCTTCGCCAGATCATTACGTCCAGGCCAGGGTCACCAGATCGATGTGGGCCTTCTGAAAGTGACGGACATAGTGCTCCAGGCCAATGTGCTCGAGTACCTGCTCCACGTTGCGGGCATGATTTACCACATACGAGTGATTGGACTCTACTTCCTCCTCTGCAATCTCTTCCTGGCTCTGAGGCAGCACAAAAATCGGTGGCTTCAGCTCTGTGCAATCGATGCGTTTCTCCTGGTGCTTCCGCGGCAATTGCAGACGCATCTTCGTCGGCGGCTCCTGAATGCTTCAAAGCGCGAGGGTGACCACGGACTCTTGGGACTCATGCCCTTGATCGGAGTGGAGCAGAAAATGGGGGTGTTGCTCACATTCAGGGTGTTCCACCGGCGTTCCCTTAACGTTGGCGTCCGGTTGAAGGTGTAATTTTTCTTATTCGTGGGAGTACAGTTCTCCATTTTGGATGCAAAGTAATTTGATTTTTTATTGAAATTATTACTGACAAAAACGTGGGCAAATAGCGGCTAGAGGTGTTGAACTACCGGTATGGGCACCATCGATAGTTTTGGGTTTTTTTTTCGTAAGCTATCGATACTAT
>CM024332.1:250698-276089 GCA_014170255.2 Drosophila triauraria
TCATATAGCTGCCATACAAACGATCGGTTAATTTATATGAAAATGTAAAATTCTACATGTAACATGTAAAATGTTTAGGTAAATGATATACAAATTTACCCAAATGTATAAATTTTTTATGATTCAATTGCAGACTAAAAAAGTA
The DNA here is from genome assembly GCA_014170255.2 of Drosophila triauraria. Taxonomy (NCBI): domain Eukaryota; kingdom Metazoa; phylum Arthropoda; class Insecta; order Diptera; family Drosophilidae; genus Drosophila; species Drosophila triauraria. The sequence continues at coordinate 250,844 of CM024332.1, forward strand.
TACAAACTAAGGCTTACCAAAGCTAGCTTTCTTTCTTGTTTTGAATTATTTTCGCCATCATTCCTATGGCAGTTATAGGATATAGTTGTTCATTTTCGTCCGGATTTCGATAGCTCAAATAATTAAATATAAAAGTGCCCTTAAAGTAGCTAAGAGTGAAAAAATTTTTGGTTTTTTCTCAGTTTTCAGGCCCATTTTCTCACGAAAACACTGAGATATGCTGTAGAACCATTGTATTATGACAAATTTTTATATGAATCTGAATTTCCCTATAAATATACACAAAAAAATACCATAACTGCAAACATTTTTTTTTCGGTCCTGGTTGGCCATTTAGCAGAAATGCCCATACATACATAAATAAATTCTGAAAGGAATTCAAAAGCAATCGAGTCCCTACTTTACATATTATTCTTCATTTCATTTGTAATGTTACTATAATTTTAATTTAAATTTATTTATATTATAATTTACTAGAGGACCTTCAAAAACTGCAAGGGTATACAAATTTCAACCTTCCGAAGTTTTTGTAGCTTCTTTTCCGTTGTTCACTTAACGTAGGCTTATAGAAAAGGGATAACTATATTACGTAGCTGTCATAGGATCAGTAAATTTGTATGATAATCTGGGAAAATCATTTACTATGCAAACTAGTATACATGTATCAGTTGTTGAGCTATTGAATTAAAACGTTCAAAATAGTCTTATTTCTATTGCAGTTGTATGTATGTTTGAACAGCCGAAATGGCACCACTATACTAGCTAGCTATAAGTAGCTGCCATAGGAACAATCGGGCCAAATTATCCGAATTTTTATGTTTTTAAGAATACTGGATTAAAACTAAATATATAATTCTTTAATTTTATTTGTAAAATTACCAGCAATAGTATATAAACTATGACTTGCCAAAGTTAACTTCCTTTCTTGTTATATACAAATGTTTTATACACCTCCAGACAATTTTTTTTAAACTTAAATTAAATCGGATTATTGCTAACTGCAAGGGTATACAAACTTCGGCTTCCCGAAGTTAGCTTTATTTCTTTTTATAGATATTAAACTTAAATGTGAGTGGATATACTATTGTGCAATTTAAAAGTTCAGGTGCCGTGCTCAATAAAATTTTTTTTCTAAAAGTGCAATTAGCTTTGAATAATAGTGCCAGTTGATCGTGTGCTTTTCGCAAAAAATTAGTTCATTTACTTTTTCTGCATTTTGAATATTTTCTTCCAATTATGTAATTATGCGTGTTAAATTGGATGCAAAGGAACGCTTGCATTTTGGATACTGCCATGGATGTTTATAGAAAATCCGCAAATCAGAAAGAGGAGGTCTCATCCCGCTGAAAAATACCGTACACTTTTTAATAACTAAAGAAAATAATAAGAAAGGCATATTAATTGGATTATTTGGTGTTTTGTAATGATTTTTTTTATGAAATCCTGGTTTTTTTGATTGCACATGTTACCTTTACTTGTCAAATTCCTGATGACGTCTACAAGAAAACTTTTTTAACGTTTATATTGAATTTACACAAACGCATCTTAGATATTAAGTGTAAATTAATTTATGGACCTACAAAGTAAATTATATCCTTTGCCAGACTTTTGTGTATGCTTTTTATGAATGAATCGCATATACTTTCATACTTATAAGCTGTTTTTTCTCAAGGAAATGACAAATGTATATGAGGACATGCGCAGAAATTTTATCATCCTCGACAAGCTTCAGAGATGCTGAATAAATGTATATACATACATATATACATGTTTATTGTGTATATTTTAACAAATTATACACATTACAAAGTTTTAAATAGCACCAAAGTATATTGTATAATTATGTCTCTGAGCTTAATTAATAATGATTTTGTTTACACAATCTACCACAGTTAATCTTTTCTTTTAATGTTAACAAATATTTTCGTCTGTTACCTGTAATATAGAATTATTTGTTCTACGACGTTTCCAAACACTCAGCGTAAACTGAACTAAATGTTAAGTGAAGAACATGATGGCAAGTAGCATGCATAGAAAGTTTTATACTTGGCATGCTTTCGTCTTCATAGCTTTGGTTGTTCGTGCGAGCTTATCCTTGTGTTAGTATGTATATTTAGTCCTAAAAGCTTCATATGTCAAAGTTTTGGCTGCGCCGATGCTGAGGGGGGCCCGCCGGGTGTGCTTTAAACTCGGCGCAGTTACTGCTTTTGTTGATGCTGAATTCCCAACTGGTTCTAGTTGCAGTCTGGTGGTAACACTACGCTAAAAATGGTCAACGAATCAGTTCCTGATGACAAACATTTGGACTACACCTACCAACCAAGGCTGTTGCTTGTTTTTGCCCGGGATAATTGTGTGTTTTCGATCAATATTAAATATATAAATTAATTTATTAGACCTTTTTAATAAAGTCATTTCAAAAAAAGAAAACCTTAATTCTCACACCTGGTGTTATACACCAAGCATTTTTCATTCCCTCTTTTTAAGAATTTAAAAAAATGTTCCATATTAAAAATATACAGATACGATTTTATTTAATATATTCCAATATTTAAATAAATATTTAAAAAAATTTTTATACATATCGTATCAATTTAATACTTAATTAAAGGTCATAAAATAAGTTACGCTTATAGAAAGTCCTATATTAGACTATAAGAAATCAATATTCTCTGTATGTATGTAATATACTCGTATATGTTCAACAATATTTTCCTGCATATCTCTTAAACGTTATTATTAATAGGCGTAGTTCCCATTATCGTCGTATATTTTGTAATCAATAAAATGAGTGAAAACATTAAGACTGTGGTTCGATGTCGGCCAATGACTCGCAATGAAATTGAAAGTAAATGTGAAGTAAGTTAATTGAAATTTGCTAACGAGAAATTCACATTGATACATGTATGTATGTACATACATTTATAATAAAAATGGCTATTCTAGAACATTGTCGAGATTAAGGACTACTCCGTTTCTGTGCTAAATCCAGGAGCACGTCTTGCGCAAAATAAAGTATTCACATTTGATAGTGTTTATAATATGAATTCAAAAACGGATGTCATTTATAATGAAATGTGCTATTCATTAGTAGAAAGTACTATTGAAGGATATAACGGAACGATTTTTGCATACGGCCAGACAGGATGTGGAAAAACACACACAATGCAGGTAATTTTCTACTTATGTATGTAGATTAAAAAAATAAGACTTCTTTTTGATCTCATCTATCTTACCATCTCTATAATATAAAATAAACATTTTCTTTACAGGGGTCTGGAAACATGGATAATACAATGAGTGATGGAATAATACCAAAATGTATCGATCACATATTTGAAACAATATCAATGGCAACCAATATTCGATACTTGGCATTCGTAAATTATTTTGAAATTTATAATGAGACTATTCGTGACTTGCTGATAACGACAAACGAAAGTTCTTTGGTTAATCATCAGCTTAAAGATATACCGGGTATTGGAGTAACAGTGCCAACATTAAGTTCCCAGCCAGTTATCAATGCAATACAATGTTATCGCTGGTTAAATTTAGGCAATAAAAATCGCATAACGGCAGCGACGTTAATGAATGAAAACAGCTCACGATCCCATACAATGTTTACTATTACCTTAGAGCAATCTAGAAATTTTAATACAAATATTACATCCGATAATACTGATCTTGACCCTGAGATTTTGAAAGCAGGAATACGGCGAGGAAAATTAAACTTGGTGGACCTAGCCGGTTCGGAAAGGCAGCGCAAAACGGGAGCTCAGGGAGTACGTCTCAGAGAAGCAAATAAAATTAATTTATCACTTTCTGCGTTGGGAAATGTAATATCATCATTGGTTAATGGAAAAACAAAGCATGTACCATTTAGGGACTCGAAACTTACACGTCTGCTCCAGGTAAACTATGATACATAATATGAAACACAAATTTCTTCCGATTTGAATACGATTGCAGGGTATTAAGTCAGAAGCTTGCAATGCAGAAGGAGCAGAGTCATCCTAGTCATGTCTGCTTGTACGCAATCCAGTCTATTAGTCTTCAAGCTGTCTCAATGAAACGTTCCAAATCGTCCTTATATTGCAGGAAGTATTTATGTTGGAAGGGGCCACATCGGACCATTATATCTAATAGCTATCAAAGAAACGATCGAAAGCTACTTTTGGAAACCGAACTTTGTATACACTTGCAGTTTAAAACCGATACTACTCTGTGTGAAAGATATTTTATCAGGTGTGGTCCGGCTTTCACTTTCGCAAGTTTCTTGCGTTTTACTTTTGAAAAACCAAAATCGGTGCTCCTGTTAATGCAAAACGCAACCTTTTAGAGTATTTGAAAACACCAACTCAAATTGTTAATAAAATATTTGCTGTAGGCAACAGCAACTTGCCTTTTGGCTGCCGTACTATTGGTAGTTGCGTTCACTTCCAAATACTTATAAAATGAAAAGATGAGCATTGATATTGTTTATGAAGGGTATAAGAGGGTTTTTAAAAAGCAGCCCCTTTAAAGCAATAAATAAAGAAATCGTGCGTTTACTTGACTTAATGTCATTAAAAAAAACGGTAGCTTCGGTAAGCCGAAGCTTGTATACCCTTGTAGTCTGCAATTGGATCATTGAAAACACCATTTTGTAAATTTTTGTTTATTTAACAAAACTTAGCTTTTTTTCATACCTAAATCCGACTGTTCATCACATCTAGCAAAGTTAACAGACCATCTAAAGGCGGTGTCCAACACTGTACCTTTAATCTAGTAGACATCTGGCCAAAAATTGAAAAAAAATTCTCATTTTACTTACCTTTGAAAATCCACGATAAATCCATTTTTCAACGGATTTCTGGAGTTGTAGGCCTGCTTGATACTTTGGGCGGTCAATTTTCGAAAAAAAAACACGTTTTGATTTTCCAACGGACTTTTTTCGTTTTTTTATAATGCTAGCAGCATGTTAACATTTGAGTTAACGGATTGAAATTTCCACTTTTTTTCAAGTTTATCGACCTCCAGCACACAAAGTACTTATCCAATATACATAAATATAAAAGGTTAGTTCATTAACTGTAAAATTAAACATTCGACGGCTAAATTGGTTGGTTACAACTTGAGCTATGAAATAAGAAACGTAAAATGAGCAGATTTTTTTTGTGTAAAACTTTACAACATCTTTAAAAAAACGTATCCATAGAAAAAACAATTAGCGCCATTTTCGTGATCTGGAGACTCAACTCTACCAGAATTTCACATCAACAGGCTTAGAGCATTTTGAGTGTAAAGTAGTGATATCGATCCAGTTTGTTAAAATGGAAAAAATATCGAAGTTTGTAAATTTGTATAACTTTTTTTATACATTTTATATTTTATACACATTTACTTTTTACATGTAGAGTTTTACGTTTTCATATAAGTCAACCGATCGCTTTGATGAAAGCTTTATGATAAAGTTGTCCGATATTTATAAATTCTAAAACCGCTATGTCTCGAAATTTATAGAAATACGTTGAAAACCAAAGAAGTTATAGTTTTTTTAATTTTGCAATAATTTCGTCATCATTTCTATGGCATCTATAGGATATAGTAATGCGATTTCGGCTGCTCCGACATATATACTGCTCGCAAAAGAAATATGACCATGCTGAAAATTTCATGCCGATAGCACAAAAACTGAAAGACTAGTTCGCGTATAAACCGACAGATAGACCGACGGACATGGCTAGATCGATATACATATATACTTACGATACATATATAATATATGTCGGAGAGTATGTATTACATGTTATTTGAATTGCGCGCCTTAATATGCTATGGGTTGCCATTGATAGATCGGGTTAAGTTGGATACTGTTTGTGAAACGAGTAATCCTACAATTAGTCCAATCCCTCATACTTTGGCATAAATATGGCCAACAAAACCTCGGAGGACCCCTCACCGACCCGGGGAGGAACTAATTCCTCGACATATACATATATACGATACATATACTTTATGGGGTCGCAGATGCCTTCTTCACTGCGGTGCAAATGTCAATGCAAAATTATCGATATCTTAATAAACAACGAAAATCGGCTAATTTGACCGATTTAGCTCTTTTCGACTTATATACTAATGAAATAGAAATAAGACTTTCTGCCAGGATTCATTCTGATAGCTCAAAAGCTGAGAAACGGACAGATGAAAGACATTTTTCACACTGTTTACTCCTGAAAATAACCAAGTCAGCTGTTTGAGCAGTAAAAACGATTTAATATTTCGATAAAAATACGATGACAACATTTGGCGAAAACTAAAGTCCGCCTGAATGCTTTTGAAAGCTTTACGATCTCATTACATACTGTTGGACATTTTTTAAATCTAACTTTGCTTTGCTTTCATCATGTATTTGTTTTTTAGGATTCCTTGGGAGGAAATGCCAAAACCCTTATGATATCCTGTATCTCGCCATCAAACATTGATTATGACGAAACAATAACAACCCTCCGCTATGCGAGCAGAGCTAAGAAAATTGCAAATAAACCTACAATTAATGAAGATCCTAAAGATGCCAAGTTACGACAATATCAAAAAGAGATACTATTTTTAAAGAAAATGCTAGAAGAAACGCAGCAAAAGATTAATTTCACAAAGGATGAAAAGTTAGGTCTAAGTATTTTAATTAATAATACCAAACAAGACCAAGAAACCACAGATGATGTTGAAACGATGAACTCAAAATCAATCTTACCTGTTGAATCAAGAGAAGAGGAGTTACAATTGCAAGCACAAAATCGAATCGATCTCATTAAACGTACTTTAATTGGAGGCGAGCGTGTTGATGATTTAAAACTTAAGGAAAAGCATAAAGCCCGTAAAATTGTCGCTCAACGTCACTTAAATGCTATAGCAAATGCTTTGAGTCGTGTTAATTATGATGATCGAGACCTTTTACAAGGCCATTATGCTAGTATTGCCCAAGAGATAAATATTAAAAATGAACACATTCGAAATTGTCAACAAAAAATTAAAATGCTTGAAATGGAAGTTTTAGACTTAAATTCAGAGTTTCAGCTTGATCGTGAGGATTATTTGGATGAAATACGAAATCTTGGACGTTGCATCAAGTTTTACCAACAATTTCTTCAAAAATTTGATTCTATTTTTCGTAAATATTATAAAAATTGGTAAGAAACCGACACCACAATAATAAAAACATAACTTATATTTATTTTTTTACAGGTCTCCGGATATTGTAATGGAACATTCTGCATGGAATGATGATCTGAAAACTTGGAAAATTCCTGACAACTGTTTATTGAAACTTCCGCCTGCTAATCCTAATTCCGATATTCCTCGAATATATAGTTCGGCAGGAATCAAGAAAAGCAGCTCAAAAGACTTAAAAAATGAAGAAAATCTATATTCTGAACATGTAAATATTTTTAGATTAACTTTATTTGTGTAAAAAATGCATTTATTTGTTTTTCATAACATTTTTTTTTCCCAAGGGTAACCTAAACACATCGAAAGAAAAGTATAACGTGAATGTTCTCAAAAACTACTTTCGCACATCTCGTCCAAACTATAATAAGGAACGATTCGGAAATAATTCACAACGGCTTAAAAGCATATATTAAACAACAGGTGGTACTATTACGTGAATGTTCTCAAAAACTACTTTGGCACATCTCGTCCCAACTATAATAAGGAACGATTTGGAAATAATTCACAACGGCTTAAAAGCATATATTAAAAAACAGGAGGTACTATTACGCAATCAAATGCAAATAACGTCAAATATTATGTAAATATATTTAAATAATACAATACATAACAAATAAACGAAGAACAAAAACCTACAAATTATTCCAAAAATTTCAAAGTTTCTCTGACTCTCTTTAATGGTAAACAAGTAAGAAAGCTACAGTCGAGTGCGCTCGACACAGATACCAAAAGCTTGATGGCGATTTATGTATCTGGTTTTAGGCCCTGTTTCTACTACAGTTGCTTTTTCCAATTCTGCTTTTTCCCGAAAAAGCAGCTTTTTCCCTGTTCGATAGTATCGATTATTTCAGTCTTTTTCTGCCTATCGATGTGTGATTTTCCCCAACTATCACCACAAGCCAGCTGTTTTTTGAACAAATGAAATTGGCTGGCTTAATAAATATTGAACAAATTCATGATTTTCTCCACGTTTTGTAAACTAATCAGCATTTAATACATATTTCGCTTAGCGGTCTGTGGATTAAACTATTGCACTTCTGGACGATCCTAGCTGGCGTACATGCTGCACTGGCGGCCACCGCCTCCTCCTTCGTAAAGAGCGTCCTCTCTTCCTAGCCGACCACTTTCTCTGCAGCTGCTCGGCTTTGTAAAACTCTACTTGGGCATTGCAATAGCTTGCAAGCTGACACCTTCAGATAGCTGAGCCCTGTGGACAGAAGGACGTTGGTGCGCAGCAGGGATCCTCTCACTTTTCTAAATTCGCTTTATGTTTTTAACGGAAGCAGAGGCGGAGTTTGGTCGGTGGCGGGGCGTATACCCAGATTTATCTTTCTCCTCCGGGGGCACGACCGCCTCCACTTACTCCTCCTTTGGCAGGGCCAGGTGATGTGAATTCGGGATCATAAGAGACTTGTTTAAGAAGAGACGGGTTGATGCGTCTGCATCCGAGTTGTGGCTTCAGTCTATGAGATTCCAGTGGATTGAAGTGGTTCCTGCAAGTTCCTCCAGTCAAGCGGCTGCCTGGCAGAATTATTGCAAATAGAAAATAATGCCTAGTAAACATTGGTTTGAAATTTGAATTGAATTTAGTTTTCCGCCAAATCAAAACGTAAACAAAAAACAGCTGTTGCCGTTCACGATAGTGCTAAAAAGCACTTTTTCCTAGTATAAACACCTTTTCTGCTATTCGTGATATTCGTGCGATAGTTGGAAAAGCAACGTAGTGGAAAAATACCCTTAGAAACAGTGGTTGCGTTCACCAGAACAACATGGTCAGTGATGGATTTCCTACGATAATTCTGCTAAACGCCCGTGATCACCGATATTGATGGTTGCGTTCGGAAGGTATCGATAGCCTCTTGCGGAGAAAAATAACGAATAGAATGCGCATTAGGGTACTTTTCCACTACGTTGCTTTTTTCAACTATCGCACGAGAATCACGAAAAGCAGAAAAGGTGTTTCTACTAGAAAAAAAGGGCTTTTTAGCACTATTGTGAACGGCAACAGCTGTTTTTTGTTTACGTTTTGATTTGGCGGAAAATTAAATTCAATTCAAAATTCAAACCAATGTTTGCTAAGATTATAATTTAAAGAGCTAGACATTATTTTCTATTTGCAACAATTCTGCCAGGCAGCCGCTTGACTGGAGGAACTTGCAGGAACCACTTCAGTCCACTGGAATCTCATAGACGGAAGCCACAACTCGGATGCAGACGCATCAACCCGTCTCTTCTTAAACAAGTCTCTTATGATCCCGAATTCACATCACCTGGCCCTGCCAAAGGAGGAGTAAGTGAAGGCGGTCGTGCCCCCGGAGGAGAAAGATAAATTTGAATTGAATTTAGTTTTCCGCCAAATCAAAACGTAAACAAAAAACAGCTGTTGCCGTTCACGATAGTGCTAAAAAGCACTTTTTCCTAGTATAAACACCTTTTCTGCTTTTCGTGATATTCGTGCGATAGTTGGAAAAAGCAACGTAGTGGAAAAATACCCTTAGAAACAGTGGTTGCGGTCACCAGAACAACAATGTCAGTGATGGACTTCCTACGATAATTCTGCTAAACGCCCGTGATTACCGATATTGATGGTTGCGTTCGGAAGGTATCGATAGCCTCTTGCGGAGAAAAATAACGCCTAGAATGCGCATAAGGGTACTTTTCCACTACGTTGCTTTTTCCAACTATCGCACGAGATAGAAAAGCAGAAAAGGTGTTTCTACTAGAAAAAAAGTGCTTTTTAGCAGTATCGTGAACGGCAACAGCTGTTTTTTGTTTACGTTTTGATTTGGCGGAAAATTAAATTTAATTCAAAATTCATACCAATGTTTGCTAAGATTATAATTTAAAGAGCTAGACATTATTTTCTATTTGCAACAATTCTGCCAGGCAGCCGCTTGACTGAAGGAACTTGCAGGAACCACTTCAGTCCACTGGAATCTCATAGACGGAAGCCACAACTCGGATGCAGACGCATCAACCCGTCTCTTCTTAAACAAGTCTCTTATGATCCCGAATTCACATCACCTGGCCCTGCCAAAGGAGGAGTAAGTGGAGGCGGTCGTGCCCCCGGAGGAGAAAGATAAATCTGGGTATGCGCCCCGCCACCGACCAAACTCCGCCCCCGCTCCCGTTAAAAACATGAAGTGAATTTAGAAAAGTGAGAGGATCCCTGCGCACGGTCGCTTACGCCACTGCTGCGCACCAACGTCCTTCTGTCCACAGGGCTCAGCTATCTGAAGGTGTCAGCTTGCAAGCTATTGCAATGCCCAAGTAGAGTTTTACAAAGCCGAGCAGCTGCAGAGAAAGTGGTCGGCTAGGAAGAGAGGACGCTCTTTACGAAGGAGGCTAGGATCGTCCAGAAGTGCAATAGCCAGTTCAATCCACAGACCGCTAAACGAAATAGGTATTAAATGCTAATTAGTTAACAAAACGTAGAGAAAATCATGAATTTGTTCAATATTTATTAAGCCAGCCAATTTAATTTGTTCAAAAAACAGCTGGCTAGTGGTGATAGTTGGGGAAATCACACATCGATAGGCAGAAAAAGACTGAAATAATCGATACTATCGAACAAAACCACGAAAAAGCAACTTTTTCTCATTTTTGTCACCACTAGATTCCTATACCTAATACTCAGGGAAAAAGCTGCTTTTTGGGGAAAAAGCAGAATTGGAAAAAGCAACTGTAGTAGAAACAGGGCCTAAAAAAAGCCAGAGAAGTGGAAATTAGACCCTGTGTGCTAGGTTGGCAGGTCCAGGAGGGGAAGGTGGAAAATATGTGCGTCCTGCCGTGCTAATCCAATTGTCATGACCTGACTGCGGCCTAAAGCATAAGGTTTCAAGAAGTGTTCATGTTTAGAATCTTGGACATAAGTAACGCCATACGATTTTTTTGCACACTTCTTATTTATTGCTGCCTTTAGAGCTGGCTCCAGCCTCTTTTGAAATTTTTTTTTAAAAGGCAGAAGGAGCGCGCTCTGGAGCCAGCCGCTTTCTTGTACGCATACAGCGACAGCCGACGAATGTATGAGTGCACACGTTATCTCATGCGTTAGTGCATTTATTGCAATTATTAATCTGCCTGCGTGTATTTGCTGGTTTTTGCGTTGCAAAAATCATAACTTTTGAACCAAGTAAGATAATTGAGTAATTTAAATAGCAATTGATAGATAATTTTTCAACCTATTAAAAACGTATTTTAACAAGGTTCTTATATTTATACCCTTGCAGAGGGTATTATAACTTTGGCATGATACTTGCAACGCAGTAAAGGAAGCATCTCCGACCCCATAAAGTATATATATTCTTGATCAGCATCACCAGCCGAGTCGATCTAGCCATGTCCGTCTGTCTTTCAGTCTGTCTGTCCGTCTGTCGGTTTTTACGCGAACTAGTCTCTCAGTTTCTGAGCTATCGGGCTGAAACTTTCAGCATATTCTTATTTTTTTAGCACGCAGTATATATGTCGGAACGGCCGAAATCGGACCACTATATCCTATAGCTGCCATAGGAATGATGGCGAAATTAATGTAAAAAAATTGTAACTTTTTGTTTTTCAACGTATATCAATCAATTTCAAGATATAGCAGTTTCTTACGGTAATAGAATTACAGTTTTAATTTCATTAAGATCAGACAACTATATCATAATAAAAATTCTACATGAAATTTAACATTAATTTTGCCTTCACGTCGAATTACATACCTGGGACACGTCGTCAGTGAGGCCGGGATTCACACGGACCCGGACAAGATCGTCGCTATGCGCGGATTGACGCCACCGACGAATCTGAAGGAACTCCGCCGATGCCTCGTGCTCGCCTCGTGGTATCGTCGCTTCGTCCCAATCTTCGCGGACGTCATAAAACCCATGACGTCCCTGCTGAAGAAGAACCACAAATGGGAGTGGGGTCCAGAACAGGAGCGGGCGTTCGACGAGCAAAAGACGCTGCTGACGAAGGCACCCACTATAAATACGCCAAAAGATTCCCGCAAAACTTCTATAAAAAAGAAAGTAGTAAGGCGGAGAAATAAAGGAAGGTCACTCGAAAAAGAGGAGAGCCTACATGCACATGGAAAAAAAAACCTCCGAGTCAAGCGTCCCACGGCGCGATTGATGCACTCACTCATGGTATAGGAGAGATCCTCCGCCATCCTTCTCTCTGCCGAATCAGTTCCCCTCGCACGAAGTGTACTCCGGTGTCTCCTCCGCTGGGTCCACCCCGGGATCCTGGATCTCCCCGTCGGCATCGTCTTCTTGTGTGTAGGGTTTGATGCTGTTCAGGCTGGCCGTCCTCCGTCGGCGGCTCCCCGGCTCCTGCAGCTGAACAATGTTCGGTGATGTGAACTTCACCACCCGGAACGGTCCCTCGTATTTCGCTGCCAGTTTGGCGGCGAACCCTTCCGCCGTATTAGACAGGGAGTGACGTCGCACCAACACCATCGACCCACCGGGGGTTTCCATGTCCGTCGTCGCAGGTTGTAGTGCCGACTCTGCTCGGAGGCGGTACGTTCGGCATTACCTCGTACCACGTCGAATACGTGTCGCAGCTGCTCGCTTTGCTCCGTGCCGGTATCTGAGGTACCCCTCGTCCTGGCGTAGCTTCGTCGTACAGCGCCCGTGGTAGCCATGGCTCCCGGCCCTGTACCAGAAACGCGGGACTGAACCCCGTCGTGTCGGAAACGCTGCTTTTAATTGCTAGAGAGCTCTCCGGCAACAATTGATCCCAGGCATTCTGCTCCCCTCCGTCGATGTACTGGGCGATCATCGTCTTGATCGTTCTGCTGGCTCTCTCTGTGGGATTCTGCCTCGGCGTATACGGGGCAGTGTGCTGCACCTCCATTCCCAGGGACCTGCAGAACCCCTGAAACGATCGCCCGGTAAACTGCGTACCGTTGTACGAAAGTCCTCGAAGCGCCGAAACGGCCTAGGATCCGCTCCCGAAAGGCCCGCTCGGCGGCGCTCCGGCCGCCTTGCGCAACGGGACCAACTCCACCCACTTGCTGAATGCGTCGAAGAACACCAGGAGCACGGTGTTCCTCTGCTTCGAACGATGTAACGGACCTACAAAGTCCGCGCAGAGCACGTGGAAGGGTTCCTCGGTTTGCCTTGCCTACCGGCGGTAGGATGGTCGTGACACTTCTCCAAGACTCGCTTCCGGTAGTCGCTGCCCATGCACAGTTTCCAGGGCGTGTACTCCTCCTCCTCTGGCCGTAGCCCTATGCGACGGTACAGCTGTCCGTAGTCTGGACAGTCCCGGTAGTCTGGGAACTTCGCGGGTTCCCGTCGTACTTTCTGCAGCATCGAATTTATTCACTTGCACTGGGGTCCTTGCACCGGGGTCCTTGCACTTGCGCCTGTGGTACCGCCGCCAGCGGTTGAAGGCATCGGCCACCAGATTCTGTGCTCCGTTCCGATAGTGGACATCGTACTGATATTGTTGTAACTCGAGAGCCCACCGGGCAATCCGGCCGGTAGGGCTGTCTATCGAGTTCAACCACTTCAGGGAATGATGGTCGGTGAGCGCCTCGAAGCGGTATCCCTCGAGGTAACACCTCATCTTCCTCATACCCCAAACGATAGCGAGGCACTCCTTTACCGTCACCGAGTAGTTCCGTTCCGCCGTATTCAAACGACGGCTGGCGTAGGCCACTACTCGCACCTGGCCCTCGATGGTTGGGTCAGCAACGCCCCTATCCCATAGTCGCTCGTGTCGGTCTGCAGCACGAACTTCTCCTCGAATTTTGGACATGCCAGGGTGGGTGCCTTCGTCAGCAGCGTCGAGCTCCAGGATCCCGGGGTGGACCCAGCGGAGGAGACACCGGAGGAGCCCTACTAGGACACTTCGTGCGAGGGGAACTGATTTCGCAGAGAGAAGGATGGCGGAGGATCTCTCCTATATCCTGAGTGAGTGCATCAATCGCGCCGTGGGACGCTTGACTCGGAGGTCCACGATGTCGACAAGGAGACAGACGAGAGCCGCGTTAGTTCAAGGAGTCTTAGTGCATCGAAACCACCGCGAGGGTTCCCAGGGATAAATCCCTACTAGCCCCATAAGAGCCCCAGGTCGTTAGGCTGGCAGGTTCCCGGGGAAAGAAATTAGGAAAATGTCTGGTTGGGGAGAGTACGAACGAAGCCACGCAGTACTTAGCAGAGTCGAGGGCATGGCATAATGCAGATTTACTCCCACTCCGAAGATTTCATCCAGAACGGCAGCACCGACACCACCATCAGGATGCCTCCATTGCCACGCCACCACACGTCACCCGACCTGGTCGCCCTCGTCGCCAAGCTGGCAGCCACCTCGCTGCCCGACGTGGTCACATTAATATATTATCGACGAGTACGAGCCGACGTCGAAGGGAGATGCCCGCGACGAGTGATTTATTTCTGTGTCGATATACTCAGTGTAATATGGATTACTGTCACTGTAATGTTGTAACTTTTACAATAGTGTAGGGCGGTGTTCCATGGATAATAAAGAGATTGTGAGGGAGTAGAAAAGTGTTATGGGGTAAATATTAGTTTATGTGGAGGCTTAGAAAATTGTGTGTGGTAGGTCGATGGGATGTGTTCTTTTGAGTCTTCTTCTGCTTCTGTGTTCTGTGATTCTTCTGGCCAAGATATTCGTGTGGTTTGTCAGTTTCTTGAGGTAAGTTTCAGCGTGTTGATAACATTTCCCACTAGAGGGACATGAAGCAGCGTGACCGTTTATGGTATTTTTTACAATGTAAACGCACTATTTTGTTAAAAATTTAACTTTATTTAGTTCGGACCATGCTACTGATCAAATTAAATAAAATTCTGAACAAAATGGACAGCGAGAGCGGTTATTACATTAAAAAAAAAAATACCATAAAAGGTAACCCTGCATTGAAGTCCCTCGTCAAGTCAATATTGCGAATGTACCATTCGGCTCCAGAGAGTGTGCGTAGTGTCTTGCTCTGGAAAATTCTGATTTGGTTTAGGTTGCTTTTGGCAGCAACTCCATGTACTTGGATTTCATATCTCCATGTGGGGGCAAGTATGGGTTTGTAGATTTTGATTTTGGTTAAAAGGCTTAGGTGGTTATTTGGTTTTAAAAGCAAAGATAGCTTCTTGGCCTTGGCTTCTTTTTGACGAGTTTTGTGTGCTTTGCTAGTGTTATTCTAGTGTCGAGGGTCTTACCCAGGTATTTGTGATCTTCTTCTGGTCCAGGAGGATAATATTCACTATCTCCGCAACGTCCTTGAAATCTTCGAAATTATACTAGAAGATGAAAGAACTTTTTTTGATTTTCGATGACGCTGGGTGCGGAAAAGTTGTAAAACCATGTCAAATGAAAGCACAAAAAATTTCAGGCTGAAAGGATAATATTCAATATCCCCGCAACGTCCTTGAAATCAACAAAAAGTTGATTTTCGATACACTCTAGGGCACAGTCCGCCGCCGGGGTATGTGGACGACGATAGTACGCAGTCGTGGCGGGAGGCTTACGTCTTCACCCGTGGGGCGGGGTCACCCAGCTCGTCGAAGTCGGACGAGAGACTGCCGACCTCCTATAGCCCGTGCACGCACCCGGAGGACTGGGCGACGACGGAGGAGGACGACGAGGAGTCCGCGGCATCGGCCGGGATCCTCGACACCAGGCCGAGCGAAGGCCAAGGGACGAGTTCGTCGTCAGAGGCGGAGTCGGACGCGTCGGCGGACACGTCGTCGGACGGGTCTTCGAGCGCGTCATCGGAGTCGTCATCGACCGCGTCGTCGGCCGCGTCGGCGAGGACGCCAGCGAGACCACGGGTCGGGGCCGCACCAAGGCCGATGGCCGAAGCCGAGGGACCGAGGACCTCCCAGGCGTATCCCGCGTGGCGGACGCCGCCACCGAGTTACGAGGAGATCTACGGGCCAGGTCCAAGGGAGCACCGGACGTCGGAGGACGACGAAGCTGCGAGGTCGGCATCGCCATCGGCCCATCTCAAGGGCAGTGGACGACCCAACGGGACGGGCAGCCCCTGTTCACGCTGGGTGCCTGCCCCGAACGGCTGGGTCACGCTGAATGGCACACTGCCGGCGCTGCTCAGGGATCCTTTTAGATTTAGGGTCACCGGGCAGCGAGTCCAGGCCCCAGCAGCAGAAGCAGCAGCAGCCATAACAACAACAGCCAGCAACCGGATCGTCGGCGTAGCGAAGGCACGGATAGAGAAAACGCGCGCAATGCACTGCAGGTGAGTGGCCCAGGGCCGGAGTTTAAACGGGTGGGTCTGTGCGTGGTGGTAGGCAGGGCGACAAAATAAATAAAACGCTCACAACTACACTTTAAAACCAGCAGCAGAAGCAGCAGCAGCAATAACAACAACAGCCAGCAACCGGATCGTCGGCGTAGCGAAGGCAGGGATAGAGAAAACGCGCGCAATGCACTGCAGGTGAGTGGCCCAGGGCCGGAGTTTAAACGGGTGGGTATGTGCGTGGCCGTAGGCAGGGCGACAAAATAAATAAAACGCTCACAACTACACTTTAAAACCATACTCAGCCGGCATTTGTTATTTGTGGGAGTCTTTCCGTCCCCCTAGCTCTCTCTCTTGGTCTAGGCATGTGCGTGGTTAACCGTAAGGGCAGCCGCGGTTAGCCTTACCGCCACCAGAGTCCTCATCTAAGTCGCCGCTGGCCGAGCCGGGCTCGCCGCCGGCTGTCACCCGGGGAAAACAACCCAGGAAAAATTGCGTGGCCGCGCGGCAAGGTTGCCACCCCGTTCGATTGCGTGGCCGCGCGCCAAGGTTGCCACCCCGTTCGATGCCTTGGGCTTAAGCCGGGCACTCGACGGGGTCCAGGGTTGTTGTAGGTGCAAGGATCTGAATCCGCTCCTCACCGCCGTCCCAAAGTTTGTCGCCAGTTCAGCCCCGAGAGGAAGTTTATTATAAATAAAAGTCCGCGTCCTGTCCGTCACGGTATTAATTAAATTATGTACGGGACTCTGAGCCGCTGATGCTATCTTAGCCTTAGACGCTTCCTTACAGTGGATACATTTCCGTCAAAAGTGCTTCTGTTTTCGAAGCAAATTCTCCATATTTTGCAGAATTTACCTTTTCTTTGCAGTTTAAAACATTCAAGATCGTCCCAAATCTCTTAATAAGATAATTCCAGTGATTTGAGTTACTACCTCATCGTTTTCAAAAAACCTCCGGGAAGTATTTCCATCGTTTGAGTTTCCGTATCCATGCAAGGAAGAGTCCAGTCGTAGTCTAATTTCTTCCAATGACGCTTTCTGTATCCGGGTTTTCCCCAACTTTATCTTCATCTCATTTGCAATACTTTCATCAAAGTTTTCCTGCTCTTGTGAAAGGGTATAAGCCAATTTTAAGAAAAACTCCATACACCTTATCCTTGCGTGCAATGGGGAAATTCCAAATTTAAAATTGCTCTCCTCGTTTTGAGAATCGTTCGAATTTCCGAAGTTCTTTTGAGTCTTTTTGCAAACCGGGCAAGACTTTGTTGATTTTGTATCTGTTAGTTCGTTCATGACTTTTCCGTCAACCATGGTCAGGTGGAACTGGTAATTACAAAGAATATGTTTTCCTTTTCCAATTTCCACATATGAAGGCTTTATATTCAGAATTTGTTCCTTAATGTCGTTTACCGTAGCCTTTATGAGTTCCGATGATTCTTTTGCAAACTGAAACATTATTGGGCGGCAATAATGCACTGATGATGTCCGCGGATTGAAATATCAGATTTAAGTCGTAAAGGAACAATAGATGCCATAAACATATGCCCATCTGATACTGTAGCGTCATTCGAAGATATCCTTTGCTTATAAATGCTTTGTCCAGATGATCCATCGCAGCCCCACTTACTGATTAATGTCAGTTTCTCAGGAAGGCTTTTCAACTCATTTTCAGGAAGACTCTCCTTAAGTCGTTTCACTGTATGATCCATAAGATCCTGAACATTCGCTTTTACTGAGACTTCGGATACCTCTGTATGCAATGGTATCCTTTTTGGCTGTCGCGATGCGCTTGTATCCAGGTAAAGTGTCAGCTCCGTGTCGCAATAAAGAAGACCGTAGTATCTCATACTTCTCCTTGGTAGATCTAAGTCCATAAACATGCCCAACGCTGCTTCGCAACCATAAATTGTAAGGAGTGCGTTTGTGGGCGTGGGAATGCTCGCCTTTATTCTTTGAAGTCGCACTGGGCTTGCATCAGCTATATTTCTTGTAAAATGCGACCTGACTCTGTCATTGTCTTTTTGATATTTAATAGACAGGTTTCCATTCAAATTCACTCAACTCATTTCGAGCATTGTTCATTTTAATCCGACTTTCTTGCCATTCATGCATTTGCTTAATAAATTAATTTACTTAACAAATAGAACGTTAATATAAATTAAATATTAATATATTATATATAAATTAGTTAAGTGATTTTCTGCTATTCAAATTTGAATGAAATCAAAAATTAACGGCAAAACGCAAGCGATTCGTCTTCAAAAACAGTACAGGAGCGTTTTAAGCGAATTGCTTGTGAACACTGTGAGCAATTTCGCGCGAATTCATACAAATAGTTCTTTCCAGTTTTTCGTCTTCGTCTTCTCGTCTTTGGCTTTGTCTTCGTCTTCGTCTCAGCGCGCACTCTGTCTGCACCCCAAGTACACAGGAAGCGCATTTCATATATAGATGTTTACGCTCTCAACTTTGTGCGAGCGCGCTGAGTTCAAAGAGCGCGATTCTCGTAGTAAGTAAAAATAAGCCCGCGTACTGCAAAAACAACACATGGCCGTTCGGCATCTTACAGATTATATTGTCCGTTGCTTGTACCCTTTTGTACCAGGTTTATTGAATGCAAAATGTGGCTTTGCCAAAAACGTAAAAACGCAACTGCAGTGGAATGCACCTATTTTCAAAAATAACAAAAATACTAAAAATGGTATTTTATTTCATACTTTTTTTTTGTTTTTATTTAATATGAATATCATTATTTAAAGGCATCGGTTTAATATACCACTTTTGTGCATTTTTTGTTTTGTTTCCTTTTTGATAACAAACTGTGTCCGTGAACATTTAAATTTTTTTACATTTTGAAACGCACGTTGATTAATATACGACATAGAATATATATGTACATATATGTACGTACATATGTTAATTATAAATACCGTTTAATTTGTGCTGGAAACACACTATTGAACGCAGTAAGAATCTTGTTTACTTAAACATTTTTAGCCTTAGGTAAAGCACATCTACATCAGTATATACTACATTAAATATGTAAGTTTTCAAAAGTATTTCTTCCTTCCCCTTAGATTACAACTATGTAAGAATTACATACTTCAATAGAAAATAAAAAAACTCAGGAAATAAATTCATGTATAAAAAACACCCAACACATACGTGTTTGCATATAAATGGGCGTTTGAAATGTATAGTACAACTTCGAAACAATAAAATAATCTGATAACCATGGCATACGAACGTTTTGGCATACTTCTTCATAATGAACGATACGGAGATGATGTACAAATCCAACCGGAAGGTATACAAAAATTAAATATTGGAAACATCAGTCATGGCAAGTCTTTTTTTTTTTTAATTAGACAGAGCTATGTATGTATGTATCAAGCGCTTTTTAAATACAAATCTAAACAACGCTTTAAATTCATTCTGCTTACGTTTTGTACATGCATAAATTTTTGAGTATTTATACATACATACATATGTTCATATGTATAAGTAGATAGTAGTAAAATATGGAGTTAACATACCAATCGCTTCATACAGATATTAAAAACATAGTGTATTAAATAAACAAATATTGCTATTCTAGTTCTTCAGACTGAAGTAATTAACACTAATCAACATGAAAAAATGCATTTAAAGTCGTCCGCGGAAAATCTATTTATGGCCAATATGTAAGTTAAGTTTTTATAAAAAAAATATTTGTGAATTTTAAGTCATATTTTTTTTTAGACGAAAAAACATAAGCCTTGGACATCAAATGGACATAAATAATAGTATTAAAAACATTGCTTGTACCGAGGAATATGATGAAATATCAAATACAGTGCTTAATAATAGTACCATGGAAAGCAACGACAGAATCATTTGTGAAGATTCTACAACAGTAATGAATCCCTCGGGAAAATCAAGAAGATGGGAACAGAAGCTCGTCCAAATTAAAACTATGGAGGGAGAGTTTAGTGTAACAATGTGGGCTTCGGGTATTTCCGATGATGAATACTCAGGATCAGATCAAATTATTAATGAAACAGAATTTTCAATAAAAGGAAAGGATAACAAGAATTCAGAGTCCTTATTAACTCAAGGAGTGTACCTACATGAAGCACAAGAAATGCATCCACAAATAATTCAAGATGTTAAAAATCGAACCGAAAAGAATATTCTTAATAATTCACCAAGTTTTGTTGAAAACACAGTCTTACAGGTTTCAAATTCCTCCTGTAGCAATCTTAATTTAATAAATGAAACAGCGGCATTAACAATTGATAATAATCAAACAATATTAAAAAGTGAAAATAATAACTGTCAGTTAACTTCGACTTCAACTAGTTCTTCGGTGCCATTTCTTGGAGTTGGCTTACAGGAAAGGCTACAACCTAATAGCTTATCAACATACAATGAAACTTTGGGTAATACATTTTTATTGTTTAATTCAAACGTATATATTAATATTTATTTAAAACACAGGAACATCTTCTGGCTCTGATCTAAATTTAAATTATGCGGATGGGAGCATAGTTACGTATCAAAATGATAAAAAGATCGCCTGCCCTCATAAGGGTTGCCATAAAAACTTCAGAGATTCATCTGCAATGCGTAAGCATCTGCACACGCATGGTCCCCGTGTCCATGTGTGTGCAGAGTGTGGAAAAGCCTTTGTGGAGAGCTCAAAACTGAAGCGACATCAGTTGGTCCACACGGGAGAAAAGCCATTTCAGTGTACCTTCGAGGGATGTGGAAAACGATTTTCCCTTGATTTTAACTTAAGGTAATTGTATCTCGAAAAGTATTTAATTAATAATTTAATAATTAGTGTCAACAGATTATGTATGTAACAGGCAGTAGGAGAAATCTCCGACCCTGTATAGAATATATATTCGTGATCAGCGTTACCAGCCGAGTCGATTTAGCCATGCCCGTCTGTCCGTCCGTGTGAAACAACAGATCTCTGAGACTATAAGAGCTAGAGTTACCATATTTGGTGACAACATTGGAATCTGTTGCACGCAGATCAAGTTTGTTTTAAAATCTGGCCACGCTTACTTCCGCCCCTGAAAATTATTAAAAACGTTAAATAAGCTATAGTAGTGATTTTCGGCTTAAAGTAAGTAGATACATTAAATACATAAGTAGGCATTCGCGGACGTTTTATGAAAATTTTTGTAAAATAATGAAAAACATAAAATAGAAGTTATTAAACAATAAAGTTTCTGTGTATGCTTCTTTATACCCTTGCAGAGGGTATTATAATTTTGCCATGATATTTGCAACGCAGTGAAGGAGGCATCTCAGACCCCATAAAGTATATATATTCTTGATCAGCATCACCAGCCGAGTCGATCTAGCCATGTCCGTCTGTCTGTCTGTCCGTCTGTCTGTCTGTCCGTCTGTCTGTCCGTCTGTCTGTCGGTTTCTACGCGAACTAGTCTCTCAGTTTTTGAGCTATCGGGCTGAAATTTTCAGCATAGTCTTATTTCTTTAGCACGCAGTATATATGTCGGAACGGCCGAAATCGGACCACTATATCCTATAGCTGCCATAGGAATGATGGCGAAATTAATGTACACAAATTTTTAATTTCTCTGTTTTCAACGAATTTCTATAAATTTCGAGATATAGTCGTTTTTTATAGTTCTAGAATTACGGTTTTAATTTCATTAAGATCGGACAACTATATCATATAGCTGCCATAGAAGGGATCGGTCGATTTATATGAAAATGTAAAATTCTACATGTAAAATGTAAAATTTACAAAATTTACATAATTTGACATTTTTTTTTACATTACCAAATTGGATCGATTTTCAATGATCCAATTGCTGACTGCAAGGGTATATAAACCGAAGTTAGCTTTCTTTCTCGTTTTCTTCTATTTTGAGAGTGCCACTGCGTGTTGCTCAACATGTCCCTAGCAACATTTGTCTCTTCTGGGTGTTGCTCAACATGCTTCTAGCAACATTTGTCTTAATTTCTTAACATTTTTTTTTTCCATGTCAGTGCTATTTTATTTCACTCATAATGCTTTGGGTACCGGGTATCTCACAGTCCGTCACACTCGACAGTACTTTCCTACTTGTTTTGTGTGTGTTCATGTGGATTGAAGGATAGTTTAGATTCAATAATACATGCATTACATAGTGGAGGAACACTGATAATTAGATCAAGATTAGATTAGTAATCAGTTTATGTTTGAAGTGGGCATTTGTGTCAAACAAATATATAAAACTCATATCCTACTATAAATTTATTTATTTATATAAAACTAATAATTGGTTAAAAAATAATAGATAACTTAAAATTAGGAGCATTAGCTACTGAGACCTACCGCTCGCCTGGGAGTATTCATTATTATTTATGGATTTTTATAAATTTATGTGTCTAAATTTAATGTATCTGATTGGCTTTGTGAAGCAAGGGCGCAGTTCTTTTTGTTTGTTAGTGTAGTGTATCTTAATGTATTGTGTGATGTCTCTGGTGTTGTAGTTTTCTGTCTAGATGAGGAAATATTTCTGAGTTTCTCTATCTGCCCTCTCCGTTCTCTCATTGCCTTTTATCCCGATGTGAAACAACAGACCTCAGAGACTATAAGAGTTAGAGTTACCAAATTTGGTGACAACATTGGAATCTGTTGCACGCAGATCAAGTTTGTTTTAAAATTTGGCCAGGCCCACTTCCGCCCCCGAAAATAATAAAAAACGGTATATACGGTATATAATAAAAAACGGTGTTCTGAAAATTTGAGTAAACTCGGATGATAAACATAGAAGTTATTAAACAATAAAGTTTCTGAGAGAGAGAGAGAGAGCGCGCACGTGCGTGTTGCTCAACATGTTCCTAGCAGCATTTATCTTTGTTGGGTGTTGCTTAGCATCTTTCTAGCAACATTTGTCGCTTTTAAGAGTTGACCAACATGTTCCTAGCAACATTTGTCTCTTTTGAGTGTTGCTCAACATGTTTCTAGCAATATTTGTCTTCATTTGTCAAAATTTCCTTTTTTCCATGTTCATGTGCTGTTTAATTTCACCCACAATGCTTTGGGTACCGTGTATCTTACAGTCGGTCACACTCGACTGTAGCTTTCCCACTTGTTTTGTAAAAAAATAGGTATATGCTACTAATTATAGTGAGTAATATCTCGAGAAAGAGAATTTTCCCAGATATGAGCTTTTCCCAGCATCACAAACACACGTTTGTAGACATTCTGGCTATAAAACTACCCATAAAAATCATTTTTTTCGTGTTTTTTTTTTGTATTTTTACGTAAATGTATTAGATCTACGCTGCGTGCAAAAAGTAGCCTCGATGGATATCAGGGGTTTTTTTAATTGCCATAAAACATGCCCTCACAAAAAACGGAAGTGCTTCTTGGCTGCATGTAAAGAAAAGTAAAAAGTAAAGTAAGTAAAAAAAGACCGTTTTAAAAAGTGATCATGTAGCTTTAATTTAAGACCCCACTGTCCAAATTTAAAACAGTAGTTTTTTTTGATAACTGATAAGGTAATCTCGAGAACACACATGGAGAACACACACATTTCCGTCATGTTTTTTACCTCACGTTTTCGTATGAATAACTTCATATTTTTATACCCTTGCAGAGGGTATTATAATTTTGCCATGATATTTGCAACGCAGTGAAGGAGGCATCTCCGACCCCATAAAGTATATATATTCTTGATTAGCATCACCAGCCGAGTCGATCTAGCCATGTCCGTCTGTTTGTCTGTCCGTCTGTCGGTTTCTACGCGAACTAGTCTCTCAGTTTTTGAGCTATCGGGCTGAAATTTTCAGCATAGTCTTATTTCTTTAGCACGCAGTATATATGTCGGAACGGCCGAAATCGGACCACTATATTCTATAGCTGCCATAGGAGTGATGGCGAAATTAATGTAAAAAAAATTGTAACTTCTCTGTTTTTCAACGAATTTCTAGTAATTTCGAGATATAGTCGTTTTTTATAGTTCTAGAATTACGGTTTTAATTTCATTAAGATCGGACAACTATATCATATAGCTGCCATAGAAGGGATCGGTCGATTTATATGAAAATGTAAAATTCTACATGTAAGATGTAAAATTTACAAAATTTACATTATTTGGCATTTTTTTTTTACATTACCAAAATGGATCGATTTTCAATGATCCAATTGCTGACTGCAAGGGTATACAAACTTCGGTTTACCGAAGTCAGCTTTCTTTCTCGTTTTTCTTTAAAAACAACTTATTTACTTAATAGATATCGAAGAGAAGATTTTGTAGAAAAAGTGCCAACATTTCGAATTTTCATCTATTTCAATTAAGAAAAATCGAATATACACTACTGGCCTACAACTCGAAAAGCATTAAAATTTTTACACTGTTTTCTTAATAGTAGTAACCTATGATAGTATTGAGTATATTAACACTTATTTTGAAATACTTTGTTGATTCATACTGCAATGCATACTGAAACAAGAAAGAAACATAACTTCGGTAAACCGAAGTTTGTATACCCTTGCAGTCTGTAATTGGATCATTGAAAATCGATCCATTTCGGTAATGTTAAAAAAAAAATGTCAAATTATGTAAATTTTGTAAATTTTACATTTTACATGTAGAATTTTACATTTTCATATAAATCGAGCGATTCCTTCTATGGCAGCTATATGATATAGTTGTCCGATCTCAATGAAGTTAAAAGCGTAATTCTAGAACTATAAAAAACGACTATATCTCTAAATTTATAGAAATTCGTTAAAAAACTAAAAAGTTAAATTTTTGTTTACATTAAATTCGCTATCAATCCTATGCTATCCTAAGCTATATGATTTAGTTGTCCGATTTTGGCCGTT
>CM024332.1:276589-301589 GCA_014170255.2 Drosophila triauraria
GAATTTTTGATAAATTTTGAACTCGCAACACATTGTCCATAAGAAAACCATATTCTAGCAACAGTGGCTTCTCCGCTTCAATAATGATTCTATTATCTATATCAATTATCGGTGATGCACATTCCATTTCTGTATCCGATTGTACGCGACACTGATTGGCGTACATCACATCGTTATAAACTACGTATATATTGGGAGTTTGAATGCTTGTAAATTGTGTGCCAATCACCGAAATTCGTATTCCTCCAGCTGGTATACCTTTTGGCACCTTAATCTGACCACTGGGACCCGAGCTCACATATTCAACGGTGGGGTCGAGGACATATTTAAAATTGTAATCGTTAAATTCCCTCGGGCCGTTATCAAATGACATCTTCAGTCTTCCCTCAATAATTCCAGGGGAGGGTGATGTACGGCATATGGCTTGTGACGAATCGGTGCTCAGTATTTTGCAAGGTAAATGATCATTTATCGAAGCTTGTATACGTGAACCAGCATTTAAATGTTTACCAGTAATATGTATCTCAGTGCCACCGGAAGTTGGTCCGAATTTTGGATGAAAATCGAGTATTTTTGGATCAACAAACTCGTAATCATCATTTGATTCACCACGATAATCACCGATTTGTACGACAATCCGACCATTTCGATACATTTGCTCACCAGGACTATCTACTGTACATACAATTTGTTTGGTGTCAATATAAAACTGAGGAAATGGCATACAATTAATTCCGGCAATACGAACTCCCGAATATATATCATTGTAGTTTTTTCCCAAATTAATGCCACGTATCGTTATGTTGGTGCCACCTTCCCAGGGTCCAGTTTTTGGTTCGAATGTGTGTATCTCCGGATTTGGACATATTTCACTGCGATTTAACCAATCAGTTTTGCCCTCCTTATTCTTATTGTTACATTGCTCTTCCACTTCACAGGTATTTGTTGAGGAGCACCATCCGCAATTGTACTTTTCGGACAATGCCAAGCAAATGCCACAGCTATCAGCCATTTCGCGACAACGATAAATAACAACTAAAATAAAGGAAATAGTAAATAAATCATGATAAGGAATTGGCAAAGTTAAAGTTAAGTTAAAACATTAATAACACATATGAGCCAAAAAGGAAGCTAACATCGGTGAACCGAATTTTGTATATCCTTGCAGTCTTCGACTGAGTCATTGAAAATCGATCCATGTTATACATTTTACATTACATTCATATAAATCAACCGATCGATTCTATGGCAGCTATATGATATAGTTGTCCGATCTTAACAAAACAAAAAATTTTAAAATTTTCTTATCAATTTCCAGATCGTTCCATTGGCAGGTATGTTATAGTGTTTCGATTTCGGCCGTTCCTAACTACATATGTACGAGATGTGTTCAAAAAGTATAGCGAATTTTGAATTTTCGCGGGTTACGAATATTCGAATTTCGATTTTTTTGTGGCGTTATGTTGGTACAAATGGCTCGGCCATTTTGAATGTTCACTTAATTGTTGAAAGCTGCTGTGCTTGCACGTGTTTTGGATCGTCTTCGATTTTTACCTATTCAAAAAAATGGATCAAAGAACCTGTATCAAATTTTGTGTGAAAAAATGAAATTAAGTGCTCGGATGCATTCCGAATGTTGACTGTGGCATACGGAGAAACTGCCTTGGACCGAAGCAACGTTTGTCGGTGGTACAAAATGTTCTCAGAAGGCCGAGAAGATTGGCCTTTTGGCCCAAAATTGGCTTTTGCACCACGATAACGTCCCTGCTCACACATCGTGGCTTGTGCCCGACTTTTTGGCCAAAGACAACACACTAATGATGACGCAGCCACCGTATTCCCCAGATCTGGCCCCCTGTGACTTTTTCTTGTTCCCTAAACTGAAGAGGCCCATGAAGAACGACGTTACGCTACGCTTGACGAGATACAGACGGCATCGAAGGAGGAGCTGAACAAGTTAAAAAAAATTATTTTTTGAAGTCCTTCGAAGATTGGAAAAACCGTTGGAACAAGTGTATAATATTTCATGGGGATTACATTGAAGGCGACAAAATAGATATTCATGAATAAATAAATAATTTTTGAAAAAACACAAAATTCGTGACACTTTTTTAACACACCTCATATACATATACTGCTTGCAAAAGAAAAATTACTATGCTAAAGAATTCAGCCCGATACTTCAAAAAATGAGAGACTAGTTTGCTTAGAAACCGACAGATAGACAGACAGTCGGACATGGCTAGATCGACTCGGTTGATGATGCTGATCATGAATATAGGTATATACTTTATGGGGTCGGATATGGTTCCTTGTGCCTGTAAAAAACATTATCTGTTCGCACTGAAATAAGTCATAAGTCAACGGCAAAAGTGAAAAGATAATCTCAAAGTTGGAAGTGGAAGAGTTAGTATTAAAACTAATAATCTCAAAGTTGGAAGTGGAAGAGTTAGTATTAAAACTAACTCTTCCACTTCCATCTTTGATTTTATCTTTTCACTTTTGCCGTTGACTTATGGCTTATGTTAGTGCGAACAGAAAATGTATTTTACAGGCAAAAGTAACCATATCCATATCCATATAGTGAGAACAGAAAATGTATTAAATAGTACATATTATCGTTCTTCTGGACATTATGCTTTTTCTTGTAAACTTACCATGTATATTATGTGGATTATCCAAGGGTTTTGATCCACCCCATATAACAGCGAATGTAGCAGTTAAATTAGGCGATCGTGAAGTATACTGGAATTCCATGCTATCACAGTAAATTGTATCGCCCAGCAATTGAGCATTCAAACTCGTTACACGTCCTTCAATATTAAATTGGCAAACGAAACGAGTCTGAACAATAAATTGTCCTATAATATGGACCTTAACCTTTATCGATTTACTTGTACCGCCAGCTACCAAAACTTCACTGCCATCCCCTGTAGCATTAATAGTTGGACAAAATCCGGGACCTGATCGATAGCTTGGGCCAATACGGCTGACACCAGTAACCAAAATATCATTGCGACAATTCTCTGCAGTGTCATGAGTGCACCGATGAGCCTCAACACACCAATCGCAAGGAAATTCTGAAGAAACACACCTTGTACAGGATGAGTGTGTGCTGCAATCGAAAAAGGTAAAGTCCGTCGATACCAAATCCGGACCATTCCTCGTCCGCACCGATAATTTTGCTGTAAAATGATGTTTTCCCTGCTCAATCTGGGGCAGCATATCGGTTCGCGGTGTTGTGCAATTAACGCCATTCCTCTTTTTCGTGGCATTTGTAAACAAGGCCTTATCTTCTGTGGTAAACGCACAAATTAAATTCTCCTTTAGTTGTGGCAAATGATCAATGATTAACTCCAAAGTGCGAGCTGTGGTTCGTTGCAACTGATGGGGCACAACACTTGTAATTGTCGTACATTTTCCGGTTTTATAACTGACCCAATATAAGGGATCATTGGCATCATCCTGGCAATTGGAACGTGGACTACACTTGTTTTCCAACGAGCACCAGCCACAATAGGGATCTCGAGCTCCCAAACAATCGCCGCATGTCTTGTAATCGGAACAATCGAATACCTTTACTTTCGATACCATAGTTTCGGACATCACGTACATGTATAGATTTTGGTTATCGAACTGCATATCCTGATTGATGGCAGAGCCTTGATGTACCGCAAAACTAGCATATTCATTTGCAACTGAAGATGATTCCACCACCACCTTTTTGAGGTAACCTTCGGCTGTGCCCACAAAGACCACAGTATAGCCACTGGTGCTCGTAGCTGCTACTGAGGTAAGTCTTGTATTAAACATCGCCACAGGCATGGAAGTTATCGGATTTTCCCCACCTAAAGGTGAATTAACATCAAGTCCACAAAAATCCTCGCCAATTGTTTGCAGTTTCTATAAATTAGACAATTAAAAATTATAATACATATTAATATAAAAAAGTTTTTCTACCGATACAAAATCAAATTGAATTTATACACTCAATTGCAAAGCTACCGATTCGACAAAGACCAAAGAAAACTTGCTTAAATAATACTTCAATTTATTCAACGTTTTTTAAATATAATCAATGAGCCTTTGGTTGACAAATAAGAATACCGCGCGCTAAGGATTACAATAAATTCTAATAAAAAGAAACATATAGAATATACATACCGTCAAAACGCATGGCATACTGGGTGATATAAAGTCCAATCCCCGCATTCCATTTCCATTAAAACATGATTTAATATTTTGCATAAATTTTCGACGTATGGATTTCAGTGAGTAAATGCACAAAGCTGAATTATTCGTGGGTGTATTGCCATCACCCTTGGAGAACACCGCAAATAGAACATCATCTTGTATGGAAATACCCAAACTTTGAGCTAAATCCGAACTGGGTTTGCCTAAGAAACCAGCTTGAACCAAATTAAATTTAGTGCCACCTTGCGCCTCGCTAATACATTCCACTGGAATCTCAGTGTAAGAATAATAATTAGAATCTTCTTGACATATTCGTACTAGTTTCGTTATATATTCCTTGGGGGATGAATGATGACTGTGCTTCAGCTGTGTGGTGAGAAAGTACGAGAATCTTTCCGAACTAAAGCCATAAACATAGTTTACAAAATATGTTTCTCGGGCATAAGAGTTTATAAAGGTTCGTGTTCCAGTGGTAACCGCAGATGAAGCTATTTGAAACATCTTGGTTTTTTCCAACGAGCGCGATGCTACAGCTGGAATCTCACTTCGATATGGAGAATTGTTCGTATAAGTAACTCCAACGTACATTACATTTGTCACAGGATGCTGCGGCGGTCCTGGGGCTATAAAAGCCACTGTCGAGGAATTGGCATCATTGGCCACCACTGCATCGGGCACTTCATGCTCCACAATGCTTACGTTCTGTAGATTACGAACGGTACAGGTACCTTGAAATAAAGAGCCACAAGCTATGAGTCGCGATGTCGCTCGATCAATTAGCAAAACTTTATTGTAATTATCCGTTGGACTGCGTACGGCATTTAAGGGACAGTCGAGGATACTGCACTCTACGGAATCATTTTGTGGTCCAGTCTTTACCGTTTCCGAGAGTTCTAAATCTGGCGATAATTGATATAGTCTGTTCACTCCACCAACAAAGACGCGCCCAGTGATAGTATCAACCAAAAGATGATTTAATTTTGTATCAAATTTGGCCACATTTGTGACGGTTGTGGTACTTAAATTCTTTGCATTTACTATTGTCCCATCATTGGCATCAGTCAAGTTATTATTATTATTAAATGGTTCATTTTGTATAGTTCCCCAAACATTAGCTGCCTCGATTTGAGGAAAGCTTGGCCTTGATCCATATTTATCGCCCAAAGTTGCTATTAGCAGACAACTAAGAATAAAATTCATCTCCACTTAAATCGCTCTTAAAAAAAGAACGATTCAATATCCACACACCGAGATGTAATTGCAAATTGATTTGCAGATAGTTCGATTATGTATTCGAATAATTCAAATCTGTGCGTTGGTTTTTCACTTTATTATTTTGATTTAAGCCGCACGCATTTTATTATGAATTATTTTTAAAATATCTACCGCAACTATTGGCTTGTTTTTAATTATATCCATTTGAGCAGTTTATTTGATATATGTTGAAGGAACTTAATTATATCAGCAAAATAATTGTTCATCTAAAATAAAGAAAAGACATAAATATGTTACATAGAATGAAAATACCATTTGCTCTATGTATAAAGAAAGAAATTTTAAAAAAATTACAGTTCCATTTTAGAATCAGAGCAACAACAGCATATTTAATGCTAGAAACGTAAACCCACAACCTATAAATGATGGATGTTTTCGATGTTTTCAAGTACCAACCTTTTCACAATCTAAAACAATTATTTCCAAGCAAAATAATTTTTTAAAATATATTTTCGGTTTTTTGTTTTGTTTACGTTACCGCTCTATCCTTTGGTATCTCTTTTATCTCTTTTTGTATATTATACAAATTTTTTGAGTCTTTTCACTTGTTGCAATCATCAGGATTCCTATTTAATTTAGACTGCCAAAACTGGGCACCCTTAAGTCGACACTAAGAAACCGGCAAGTTACAATTGTTTTGTTTCGGCTTTTTAAATTCTTTGTATGTATGTACATATATTATCAATTTGTTTATTATTTATTATCATTAAAGCAAATTTGTACATTCGTATAAATAACAACCAATCAATTACTAATATCCTTGTATGCTTGTATTGAGATATGGTGGCCAGCGCCCTCCCTTAGTTGGTATAAAGATAAAAATTAACTTTAAAAATAGAGTGAATCAAAGTGTAACAAATCTAGTGATAATATTCGGAATGGAAGACTGGTTATATCCATAAAGTTCTTACATTTAATAATTTATATACATATATGATATTTTACGAAATATATATTTTACGAAATATGTACATATGTATATATGTACATATAACTTCAACTGTGATGCATACATACATTTGCATGCGCTGCTAAAGAACTCACTCTGTTCATATAGATATGTATACATATGTATATGTTAAATTTTTGGTATCTACCACGCCCTCTGAACTGACAATAATAATTGTTTTTAATGGTTCAAATGTATTTCATTCAATTTTGTACATGGTTAAGATGTTTGTATGTTTTATTGTATACAAATTTGTTAACAGGTTTTTACATACACATTTAAGGGCACAAACAAAAGCACATATCCATAAATTCACATGAAATATAAACTATTTCTCACTCCTTGTTAAATATAACACTTTTATTTATTTCATGATTTTGATTGTTATACAAGATCGAAATTTCAAATTGTACAAATAAATATCGGAGAAGGCATTTTTTTATCTTGGTTCGGTTTCAGTGATTTTTGTATGTATATCTTAATCATTAACGCGCAGAGCTCACTCCAATTTTAACATAGTCGTTTGATAGGAATTCGGGTATGTACCAATTAAAAAATACTATATGTACCTATATTTATTACATTGCACTATATTCAATCGTTTTTTCCCTTATTTTTGAAATACACAAATTTCACACACATTCGTATATCGAATGAAAATTAACAACCAGAGATGAGCACAATCTTAATTCAAGATACACCATACGGATCAAATGTATCGATATTTTTGGCGATGGCGCAAGGTCGACGATAAAATAATCATTTGACATATACCATTACTTTAACGTAATAGTCAATTCACACTACAGACCATCTACCGTCGAGCTTCCATGATAGTGCGTATGAATTTTCCGTGCCAAATTTTCTCAAAATATTCTACCATCACCTTGTAATGTTTCTATCTCAGGCTGTTTCACCCATCCGGTATACGATATATTTTGTTCCATTCACAGTGGAAAAGTTTCCATTCACAACGCAAAAGTATACAAAGTCAAAGTGCCGATTTTATTTTTTATTGACATTTCTACCAATATTAGAGAAGAGCAAGAAGAGCATGATCACTGGCACCTCCCAAGGCCGATTGCGCTGTGCTGATCACAGCGAGCACACCCTGCTCGCAATCACCCTATGTGGGAATCAGTTGAAGTTGGCGTGAACAAGGTGGACTCGTACGATCCCCAGTACATCAACAATATCGGCAACCACTCTGCCGCCATCTTCGATCACATCTCCGGCCATCAAGCCGATGGAAGGTGGAGCTCAGAGACTTAGGGTGCAAAAGCCGAAGACGAAGACAAAACTGAAGACGATTTTCTTGCGTTATACAAATCGTTCTGTTCAGTTTTTCGTCTTCGTCTTCGTCTCAACACGCAATATGTTTGAACCCTAACACCAACGGCAGAAACGTGATCGATGCCCTCATCGCAATCCTGCCCACTGCCCGTCCCACCGACATGTATGTTTAATTTTCACTTGACAAAGAAGAAAAGGCTGACGGTCGACGGTAGATGGTGAATTGTGAATACGAATTCCATTTTTCACCAAATTTCCATGATTCCCGCAAAAATCATTGCAGAGTAATTCAAGGGGCAAAGCCATTTTTCCAATTTAATGCCATCCACCATTGTGACCGATTCTTATCAACAGTTTCCAGTTCCAGTGAAGGAGTGGACTGAAAAAGTTGGGTCCTCGGTATTCTCAGAACTTTTACGAAGGGTGTAAAAGATTATGGATTTATTAGCTCCTTTTTATTCCAGATCATCGATATTCATTAGGATATGCATATTAATAAGGACATTGCAGATGAAATGTCATGTCATGGTCCAAGTTCTACAGAAATTAAGAATACAATAATATATTTAATTTGTACATTTGGGGTGGCATCGGTTGTCCATTTCATTTTTATTTTTCCCCGCTTTTGTTTAATCAGCTTTTTTGAGAAAAAACCTTTAATACATACAAATAGTTGGTTACACCTGGTAAATACAGCAGAAGATTATTAAAAATACCATAGTTGTAACTTTTGCAGCCATGCGTTCTTTTAGACGAAGCAAATGTCGAAAATTTCATCATTTTGGATTTGGGCTATACTCTGTTTACACTGGGTCCGAGAAACTGAAAACAACTGAAAAAATCGCAACATCGTCTTTTCCTCCCATTATATGAGGATGTGCTAGAAAGAAACAGGAAAAGCCGCAGACAGCGAGTTGTTGCGTGTTTGACATGGTATATTATTGGTATATGTTGTTCTAATATTTAGGTAATTTTTGCTTGGTGCTTTTGAGTTTTCAGCAATAAGAAGGTGCTTTTCACTATTTGTCTTCATCTTCTCACTCATCCGAACAAACACGAAGCGTTTATATTGTACACAGTGTATAGGACGGTGCCGACCCCTGATTTAAAGCCTAGTACTAACATCGACGAAAAACGAATAAATCAATTGTATAACATCAACATCAATCTCGAACGAAATATATCACAATTTCGTGAGCAAAATTGTGATATATTTCGTATCTCTTTTGTTAATGTTTTCTTAATGATTTAACAAAAGTAGAAAAGAAAAAATTAATTTCAATTAAGTAGAAGTTAATGGATTTTTTACAAAATTACATTTTTCACTAAATATGTTATTTCATAGGAGGTAAGAAAAATGAGATGGATCCGATGTGATCGGAAAATTCATCCTTAACTTTTATGAATATTACGGACCGTTAATGTCAAAAAATGTCCCAAACCAATTCAATTAATATAAAGTTAAGAACAATTAGAATATTAGTTTGATTTATTACCTGCAAATATCAAGAGGCGCCACGACGATGTTTGCCCTTGAAGCACAGACCTGGATATGCTATTTGCATTTAGAACATCGGTAGTGTT
This sequence comes from Drosophila triauraria, assembly GCA_014170255.2. Taxonomy (NCBI): domain Eukaryota; kingdom Metazoa; phylum Arthropoda; class Insecta; order Diptera; family Drosophilidae; genus Drosophila; species Drosophila triauraria. The sequence goes on from CM024332.1 coordinate 285,885, forward strand.
TTTTATACATTTTAGGTTGTGTAAATGCTTCACTTGAATTTGTTTACATTTCGATGCCGAAAGAAAGTTCGGGGGGCACGTGCCGGGTTAAAGCCTAGTACTCACAAGCGCTAAACCCTTAGCTAGCTGAAAGGGTTTCATATTTCTAGTTTATGGTGTTCACCGAAAATCCATACGAAACGGCCAAACGGCCATATTGTCAGCGGTGTTTCTTTACAATTAAAGCTACGTAGTACGTACTCACCAGCGCTAAAACGTAGCAACCAAATGACTGCGAGTGAGAGGTAAATACACGTTTTCGGCGCCTCCTAGCAAGGTCAGTACGCAGATGAGCTAAGAGAAATACTAAAATATACTAGAATAAACATCGCTTTAGGTCCTTGAAATCGGAGGAACTGAAGGGAGACAGGTAATATACAGGCAATAGGAAACAAAGCCGTATTGCAGGTTTTTGCTGCGGGGAAAAATTAATTTATTTACAATACAATTAAAGAAGATTGAATGTGGGATCTTGACCATAAAATAAATACAAATAAAATATATGAAAATAAAATTAAGTCTTAAAATATGTAATTTAACAGGGTAATAAGCATATAAAATAGAAAAGGGACAAATTAAAAAATTATTGGCATGCTAATTGCTTTTCCTCTGCTCGTCCCTGACTAGTGGTCGCCTACTGGGATTCTTTTCTTAGTTGGCTACCACCCCAAAATGCTGGTGCTTAGAAGCATACAAGGACTACAAGAAAGAGAAGTGGCAACGGGATTGGAAATGACCCGGGAGGACTGGTAAAGCAGCTGATATTGGGTTCCGTGGAGAGCTCATGGAGAGAGATCTTTTACCCGCTTTGTTGCCAGATCAAACCAATAGACAGCTGTGTTTCCGTAAGCGAAATATATAATTGTATTTATTTCGCAAGCAACATGGAGGGGAAGGTTGAAGGAGGAAATTGCTTCGACAGTTTTAAGGATAATGTCCTTCTCCAACTCAGTAATGAAGGATTTGTCCAGCCAGACACCGCTCTCAGCTGCAGCGGGCGCTGGCCGTCGTCTCAGACGCCTTCATCTCAGCCACCGTGACATCTCACCGTGCTCACCAAAGTCATATCCAAATATGACATTGAGGGAGCTATTTTCTACCAGACCTTTAATTATGCAAATATTTTATATTGCCCAAATCCCCTATTATTGAATTGGCCTCTACCAATTTAAATATAACAACTTTATCTCTTCTAAATATATATATTTGTCTATATATTGGAAATGTGTGAAGAAACAAAAGTCATCCCTCGCGCCACCTGGTATTTTTCTGGTATTTTGTTCGTTCGTCTGCGTACTGGCCTTTAAAACAGCGCTGCCGAAAAGTGTTTCCCGACTATTGAACTCTCGCTTTCTCTCACTGCTTAAAAACGCTGTTCGCGTGTCTGAGTACTAAGCTTTAAGCTCAATAGAAACTTCTGTGATTTTTGGTGGAACGATGACAAGAATTTGTCATAAAGATCAAACAAAAGATCCTTTGGAAGATCCTCTGTTCTTATATGCGCATCAGATTCGTTTTCACAAGCAGTGGTTTTCATATTTTGTGCAAAATGTTATGCTTAATTATTTCTTTAAAAAAAAAAAGATTTTAGGTATAATTATCGTGTTGAAAAGAGAATTCGTAGGTAGTAGTACTACTACTTACAAGGGAATCACCAGTACTTTACTAACCCTAGTCAATCGCCGCCACTTCGTTTACCGTGAACAAGTGATAAGGGTACCCGAAAAAAGGGTGTTACATAGGTACCCATGTTAAGGGTGGTGATATGAATACCCATGAAAAGGGTAATGGGTAGCATACATAGAGGAGATATATATAAATATATGTCGGAGAGTATGTATTACATGTTATTTGAATGGCGCGCTCAAATAGGCTATGGGTTGCCATTGACAGTTCGGGTTAAGTTGGATACAGCTTGTCAAACTGAATCGAGTGTGGCTCCGTGTGCATTGTCAGAATTACGATACTAGAGAGGATAGGTGATGACTTAGCAGGAAGTGCAGACTTCCATCTCTTTTTGTTAAAGAGTCTCGTTTCTCTTTCAAAGTGAATGGTCGAGTTTTTGTTTTGCGCTTCGTATTTGTGTTAATTCCTTGCTATAAACCACCGGGGTTTTATTTAAAACTTCTATTTTGTGTCAATAATAACTCACCGTTTCACTTCTCGTGTACATTCAGCTGTTTTTGTGTACTAATACCTATATTAATTGCAAATTAGTTTTGGTGCAGCGATTGCTTATCTGCATTTTAGCATTCCTCTTTGTGCTTTATCCGTTACGCTGATATTACAGCTTGACGGCTTAAGCTCCCTAACTCGCGCTCTCTTGCTCTCTCTTAGTGCACGTAACTACTCTTATTATCTCTTAACTTCTGAATGGTACAGGGGTGTCACTATAGTGTCCTTTAGTGTTGTCTGTGTAATTAAAACCCGCAAGAAAGTAATTTCTGCAGAGGACCCTATTATTGGCTGCTAGCTGTATGACAATATAGTGCACGTCAAGTGCATTGAATGCACAGGCCGGATAGCTGACAATATTGAATTGCACTACTGCTGTGAAGCTTGTCGAGATGTTGGAAGGGAAATGATGGCAAACCAAAAATGGTTTCAAAGAGATACTTGTTAGTTTTCGTAAAACTAATGAGGTGCTCATGGCGCTGGACTCCCAGTTGAATGACCTGAAGCTATTACACGAGTCCCCAAAGCGCAAGAAAACCACGGTTTGCATACCGCATTTGGCCGCTGCCCTGCAACTGACTCCCTGACTCAGCTGATTCCCTCGGCACAGCCCCCGTCCCCAATATAACTAACTCCTATGATTTGAGGTCGGGTGCGAGAAAAGATTCGCCCTCCGATTGTGCCGAAAATTAAGGTGGAACAATTTAAATTTTCTTATGCTAGGGTTATTTCATCTTTTAAAATAAATGTCCCTGACGAACTCTTTAACACAATATGCTCTGCCGATTTCTGGCCTCAGTATGTTGTTGTCAAGTAGTACGAAGCAAAAAAAAAGAAAAGACAGCCTGTAGGAATTAGTCTACCCAGGCCGGACAAACCCACTTTGCCAGCTCCAAAAAACTAGCCAAGGTTGTTCCAGCTGTGTACACAACGTACAGGCTTGATCGGCCTTCCAGGCGAGGGGGCGGGGTCCTCATTGCGGTTGACTCCAACCTCACGTCTGAATTATTTGCTTTCGAGGGATGCAACGATGTTGAATTCCTTTGTGTGAAGCTATCAATTAATGGTAGTTTTACTTATATTACATGTTCCTACATTCCCCCCTTGTCGGAACTTCCTATTTATTGGAACCACCTTTCCGCTATCCAGTCGGTCTCCAATAGAATTTCGAATAAGGACCATTTAATTGTTCTAGGTGATTTTAACATTCCTGGAGCTATTTGGTCCACAACTGAATCCTCTAACACACTTTTATCTACTGCACGTCACGATTTTATTGGTGGCTTCTTTGACATTTCGTTGTCTCAAGTCAATTATGTACGAAATTCCTTAGATCGCTTGCTAGACCTCTGCTTTGTCTCTGATCCGGCAAGAGTCAGTTTGGTTAGGGTCCCGCCCTTGACGCAACCCATACCATCCTACTTTCGATGTGACTATCGATATTGGGATTCCTAAGGAGAATAAGTCTGATCGGCCAGCTAAGAAAGTCCACTGTTTTCGCAAGGCGGACTTTGGACGGCTGAATAATTTCATATCTGAATTTGATTGGTCCGATCTCTGCATGTGCTCTGAGATGGTGGGTGCCATGGATATTTTTTAAAATGTCATGAAATCCTTTTTTATTGAATGTGTTCCGTTATACTATCCGTCAATCTCAAATAAGTCTCCCTGGTTTAATAAAGAGTTGACTCGCCTTAAAAATGTCAAGTCCAATCTCTGTTCTATATTTTTAAATGTAACGGCTCTCTAGCTGTCCATCCTCGCTATTTAGCGGCTCGGTCAAAGATTACCGTGCTTAACCCGCAGTGTTATAAAAACTATTTGACTCGTTGTAGGGTTCAGTTTGCGGAGGAACCAAAACAGTTTGATAATTTTGTCAACACTAAACGTAAGCTTATTACATATCCTTCCTCGCTTTCATTTAAAAATACAACATCAAACAATGATCAGGCCATCGCCGATCTTTTTGCTCAGTTTTTTCAAACTATTTCTTCTCCGTCATCCGATTCAAACCAGACCTATTCTTATAACATGCCCAAATCAAACCTAATCTTCAGTCCTAGCTTAAACGAAAGCTTCTGTCTTTTGGATCTTCAACGTGTCAAGCCGGTTTATTCGCCAGGTCCCGATGGAATACCAGGCCCTGTGCAGTCCCCTTCTAAAATTTTGTACCTTATCCTTAGAAACATCCCAATTTCACCTTATTTCGAAGGAATTCCTCTCCACAAAAAAGGTAGCAAAGTGAATGCTTACAACTATAGAGGAGTCCCTAAGTTTTCAGCCATCCCAAAACTGTTTGAAAACGTAATTACTCCCCATTTGCAGCACCTGTCAATCAACGACTACTAACCTTCTGGAGCTCACTTCGTTCATTATAAGGGGCTTTCCACAAAATTTGCAGACAGATGTGATCTATACTGATTTCAGAAAAGCATTTGACTCCGATAATCATTCCCTTCTTGTTAGGAAACTCGACTTAATGGGTTTTCCTGTCGATCTTCTTAGGTGGATCTCAAGTTATCTGAATGGCAGGACGCAAAAGGTCCTCTTTAAAAACCACTTGTCCAATGTTCTCCGGGTGACCTCTGGTGTCCCGGAAGGGAGCCACCTGGGTCCCTTACTTTTTACATTATTTATTAACGACCTGCCCAAAGTCTTGACTAACTCCAGAGTACTCATGAACGCTGACGACGTTAAACATAATACAAGGACAACGCTTGCCAGTCGGTTTTACAAGACGATCTTAATAACTTTCAAACATGGTGCAATGCAAACTTATTAAACCTAAGTGGCTCAAAATGCAAGCTGATAACATTCTCACGTGTCTCTCCCATTCTTACGACTTATACGCTGAACTGCTGCTCTTTGGAAAGGATCACTCTAGTTGACGATTTGGGTATCCGCCTAGATCCTAAACTGGAGTTTACTGATCATATTTCGTGCATTGTGTATAAAGCCAGGGGTGTGCTTGGATTTATTAAACGGTGGTCGAAGGAATTCGATGACCCCTACGTCACGAAAAATTTATACATTTCGTTAGATCGTCTTATTTAAGAATATGGATCTTGCGTTGCAAACGCATTGAGTCAGTTCAAAATATCTTTTTACTTTTCGCTCTTCGTGGCTTTAACTGGGATACAAACCTTATGTTGCCCTCTAATTCTAGTAGACTTCTTCTAATTAACCTACCTTCCTTATCAAAACGTAGAACGATGAGCTGCCTAATAGTAGTCTATATTTCCTCGCATTCTTTTACCTATACTTTTCTTTCGCGCCTAATAACACCTAACCCTAACAAGCACGTGCTTGGTTTTAAAGGGCCACTTGAGTGTACTGACGGTAGTGCATCATCAACGTCCAACAAAGTTAAAAGAATAGGAACAAATAGAGACAAATGAACACGGAAAATATTTGAATTGAATGCGCTCGCGCGATATTTAGAATGCAAAAGGGTCACACTGGCCCGAAGAGGAGGTGGTAACACTAAAATGGCAAACTGCGATACGAGCATATCTCCGACGAAAAGATAACTTTTATCACAACTATCAAAACTCTACGATCCCCTTGGGCTGGTAGTTTTGGTCATTGTATTACTCAAGCTAATATTTCAAGAGAGTTGGACAAGCGTACTGCAATGGGATGACCCAATTCCTGAAGCCCTACGTACGCGCTGGAGAGCTTTGGTGAAGGACCTGCCTTCACTGACACAATGTCAAATACCACGATATATTGCCTCACCCTTCCGAGACGCTCAACTACATGGATTCGCCGACGCATCCACGAACGCCTATGGTGCGGTTGTCTACACTCGTGTAGCAGTTGGAAACAGTTTCCAAATAACCCTCGTTGCCGCAAAAACTCGTGTGGCACCTATCAAGCCCGTCTCTATCCCGCACTTTGAACTGAATGCAGCATTACCTCTTACCCGATTGCTTACCATTGTCAAAAAATCACTAACAATTCCTATTTTCAGCACCAGCTGCTGGACAGATTCAGAAATTGTGCTACATTGGCTTTCAGCTCCACCACGTCACTGAAACACATACGTTTGCAGAAATCCTCAACGAATTTCCACGCAGCTGCTGGAATCATGTTCGCACGGAGGACAATCCAGCCGACTGTGCTTCTCGAGGACTTCATCCGTCTAAGCTTCTCGAGCATCACCTTTGGTGGAAGGGTCCGTCTTGGCTGGCCAAATCGGAAGATGATTGGCATCAAGCCAACAACTCTACATAACTTTCCCGATGAAAGTATCAATGAGTTGCTCATCCACAAATTCTCAACCTGGACGCGTCTCATACGGGTATCTAGCTACTGTAATCGCTTTATTCACACTCTTCGATCTCATCACAGGAATAATTCACCATTCCTTACATCCGAAGAGCTGCTGGCAACACGACGACGACTCATTCGACATGTACAACAGAAATTCTTTGCCAGAGAATATAAGCTGCTAGAAAATCGACGCCAGCTTCATGCTAAATCGCATTTAATCAGATTCTCCCCATTCCTGGACGATCATGGAATCATGCGAATCGGTGGAAGAATCGAGCATTCTACAATCAATTACAATGCCAAACACCCAGTTCTGATTCCAAAGGATTCACCAATGGACTACTTGTTCGTTCTTTCCATGTGACAAATCTTCATACTGAAGTAGACGCAACATTCACCAATCATTGTCAACAGTACTGGATCCTGGGTGCCCGCAATCTCGTCAGAAAGGCTGTATTTCAATGTAAACGCTGCTTTCTTTAACGAAAAAGGCACCAGTACCCAGATCATGGAAGAGCTACCAATTCCTCGAGTTCAAGCTAGCCGCTGTTTTCAACGTACAGGACTGGATTATGCAGGGCCGATCGCAATCAAGGAATCAAAGGGACAAACCCCACGGATCGGGAAGGCGTGGTTCTCTATTTTTGTATGCCTAACTACTAAGGCGCTTCACATTGAGGTTGTTAGCGACCTAACGACAAATGCTTTCATCGCTGCATTTCAACGATTCATTGCCCGACGATCCAAGCCCACTGACCTTTATTCGGACAACGGATCCACCTTTCATGGCAGCAAGCAAACTTTGGACGACATGAGACGTTTGGCCATCGAACAAGCCAAAGATGAGGCATTAGCTGGATTTTTCGCCAACGAAGGAATTTCTTGGCACTTCATACCCCCTTCTGCTCCCCATTTTGGTGGGATGTGGGAAGCCGCAGTCCGCAGTACATATGCGACGGATACTTGAATCTAACGTTTGAGGAGCTTTCTACTGTTTTGACGCAAATTTAAGCCATCTTAAACTCCAGCCCGCTGTGCCCAAATGGGGACCATTCGTTGGATCCGCTGACGCCTGCTCACTTTCTGACTGGTGCCCCTTATACGGCACTGCCTGAACTGTGCCGTCTGGACATGCCGATTAACCGATTGGAGAGGTGGAATCAACTTCAAGCCATGGTTCAAGGGTTTTGGAAACGGTGGCATATGGAGTACCTAACATCGCTCCACGAGCGCACTAAATGGCATCTGGAAGCCGAGAATTTGAAGGTCGACACCTGGTGGTACTCAAGGAGCCAAATCTACCACCCTCTAAATGGATACTTGGACGCCTCACCGAGGTGCACGCAGGCTTAGACGAGAATGTCCAAATTGTAACGGTGAAAACTGCCCACGGATCCTATAAACGCCCAATTACCAAGATTGCTGTACTGCCTCTGTGCTGAACAACCGTTTAGGGGGGCCGGTATGTTTGGGAACGAGACACCCTGTTTCTTTTCTCTTTCCTTTCCTAGTTGACAATCAGCTCTCGTTTACCGGCGCGCAAGCTTTTGCCTAGTACTTTTCCATAAACTTCTTACTGTAACTTGTTTACATCTTTGACCAGCATAATCGAATGATTTGTACGCGGCTTAAGCTTTAGCTAGTCACATTTTTGCTCTCGATGCAACCACGCGCAAAGCGGTCGAATCAATCAAATTCGGATGTCTAAAATTAGATATGTAATAAGCTTACGTTTAGTATTCACAAAATTATTAAACGGTTTTGGGTCCTCCGCAAACTGAACCCTACAACGAGTCAAAAAGTTTTTATAACACTGCGCGTTAAGCACGGTAATCTTTGACCGAGCCGCTATATTGCGAGGATGGTCAGCTTGAGAGCCGTTACATTTATATATAGAATAGAGATTGGACTTGACATTTTTGAGGCGAGTCAACTCTTTACTAAACCAGGGAGGCTTATTTGAGATTGACGGATAGTATAACGGAACACATTCAATAAAAAAGGAATTCATGACATTGTAAAAAATATCCATGGCACCCACCATGTCAGTGCACATGCAGAGATCGGACCAATCAAATTCAGATATGAAATTATTCAAAAACAGTGGACTTTCTTAGCTGGCCGATCAGACGTATTCTACATAGCAATCCCAATATCGATAGTCATATCGAAAGTAGGATGGTATGGGTTGCGTCAAGGGCGGGACCCTAACCAAACTGACTCTTGCCGGATCAGAGACAAAGCACATGGTTGACTTGAGACAATGAAATGTCAAAGAAGCCACCAATAAAATCGTGACGTGCAGTAGTTAAAAGTGTGTTAGAGGATTCAGTTGTGGACCAAATAGCTCCAGGAATGTTAAAATCACCTAGAACAATTAAATGGTCCTTATCCGAAATTCTATTGGAGACCGACTGGATAGCGGAAAGGTTCCAATAAATAGGAAGTTCCGACAAGGGGGGAATGTAGGAACATGTAATATAAGTAAAACTACCATTAATTGATAGCTTCACACAAAGGAATTCAACATCGTTGCATCCCTCGAAAGCAAATAATTCAGACGTGAGGTTTGAGTCAACCGCAATGAGGACCCCGCCCCCTCGCCTGGAAGGCCGATCAAGCCTGTACGTTGTGTACACAGCTGGAACAACCTTGGCTAGTTTTTTGGAGCTGGCAAAGTGGGTTTGTCCGGCCTGGGTAGACTAATTCCTACAGGCTGTCTTTTCTTTTTTTTTGCTTCGTACTACTTGACAACAACATACTGAGGCCAGAAATCGGCAGAGCATATTGTGTTAAAGAGTTCGTCAGGGACATTTATGTAAGGCATTAAAGCCTGTTTATTATTAAATGAATGTTAGATATTACAAATATTACGTAGAGAACGGCGCAATGGCGACTGCAACGGGATCTGCTTTATGGCGACTTCTGGCTTCCACGGACGACTGCTGCTACTTGACGACTTGAACGACGATCTGACCCTCCGACACACCGACTGTTATGCTCGGACTTGATCCCTCGACGACTACTGCTACTACTTGACAACTGGACTCCAACTTGACGACTTTTTGCTACTTTTCTCGTACCGCTTCCACTTATGCTTATGCCTCGTTTTTCTCTCCGACGCTAACTCTGCTAGTGACTCCCAATTCTTCGCTCTAGAGACTTCTCGTGCTACTATCGTATATCTATCGGCTGTCAGGGACGGTCGCAACCATCGATAACACCGACTGTACTTTACATTTATTTTAAAAGATGAAATATCCCTAGCATAAGAAAATTTAAATTGTTCCACCTAAATTTTCGGCACAATCGGAGGCCGAATCTTTTCTCGCACCCGACCTCAAATCATAGGAGTTAGATATATTGGGGACGGGGGCTGTGCCGAGGGAGTCAGCTGAGTCAGTGAGTCAGTTGAGAAGTTGGCTGCTGGTGGATCTCTTGGCATTGTGCCGTAGAACATCTGCAACGTGTCGCATTGTTGGGCACATCCACGTCCACGTCGGCTGCTGCCATGAACTTGGCGCTTAAGTCGCCGCTTGCTTTTCCCTGGGACTGACCACCATAATCTCTCTCCACGGACCCCAATGGCGGCTGCTTGCCCAGTCGTCCCGGGTTTTTACCATTCCCGTTGCCACTTCCCGAGAACGGGCTGCTCTCATTCTCCTTCTTGTAGTCCTCTGAGGCACCAGCACTTTGGGGTGGCAGCCAACTAAGAAAATAAGTAGGTGACCACTGGTCAGGGACGAGCAGAGAAGCAATTAGCACGTCAATAATTTTTTAAGTTGCAACTTGACCCTTTTCTATTTGATTTTCTTATTTCCCTATAAAATTACATTTTTAAAGATTTAATTTTATTTTAATATTTTTTCTTTTTATTTATTTTATGGTCAATATCCCATACAATTCGGTCTTCTTTAATTGTATTGTAAATAAATTTATTTTGTATCCTATTGCCTGTCTCCAGTTCGCAAGGGGTCGCGGGTGAATTATCAAATATTTCCTTCCTCTCGCTTCTTCCTTGCTAAGGTTCATCCGATTCAAAAGTCCTAACGCGATGTTCATTCTAGTATATTCTAGTATTTCTCTTAGCTCATCTGCGTACCAACCTTGCTAAGAGTCGCCGAAAAAGTGTATTTACCTCTCGCTCGCACTCATTTGGTTGCTAAATTTTAGCGCTGGTGAGTACGTAGCTTAAACTTCAAAACAATAGGCAGGTAGAAAAAACAGGATTGCTAAATTCGCTGATTTAAACTAAAAAATACATTTTACTCCAAACTTACTTCCAAAATGTGCTAACGTTACCGACTAATTTGAACTCTTAAGGAAGTAGAAAGGATAACGCGTTTTTGACGTGATAACGTCTTATAAATTCTCTGCCGACGTCGGCAGACAGTGCAAACGTGACGTGAGCAGCAGCAGCAGAGAAGAGAGAGAATGAGAGGTCGAGTGGTTAAAATTGAATGCTTTGCACTGCTCTGGCAACCGCAACGACTCGCGCGAAGACAACTTCGTTTTTCTCTTATGCACACATGTCATTGTATTTGTGTGGACATCACTGATCTGAGGCTTTCCATGTAAGGCTTGAAGTGCAAGCGAGAGCGCGGAACGAGCGACAAAGAAGCACAATCGGCCTTTCGGCAGCGTTCGACATCCGTTTCTCTCCTACTTGCAGAGAGAATCTATATACATATATTATATATTTTCCTCTGCCGACGTCGACAGATGTAAACAGAGCTCATAGGATGTTATTGTTGTTAAATATGGAATTCGAACTGTTTCGAACGCTTTTGAACACCTTCGAACACCTTTGAACGCTTTCAAACCTGAGAGTTATTTAATAAATTGTTTAATATTTAAGCGTTTCTGGAGTATATTTCCTAAAGGATTTTGAAAGTAAAATACTTTCTTATTCTATTGGATAAATAACGAGAAAGAAAGCTAACTTCGGTAAACCGAAGTTTGTATACCCTTGCAGTCTGCAATTAGATCATTGAAAATCAATCCATTTTGGTAATGTTGAAACAAAAATGTCAAATTATGTAAATTTTGTAAATTTTACATTTTACATGTAGAATTTTAAATTTTCATATAAATCGACCGATCCCTTCTATGGCAGCTATATGATATAGTTGTCCGATCTTAATGAAATTAAAAACGTAATTCTAGAACTATAGAAAACGACTATATCTCGAAATTTATAGAAATTCGTTGAAAAACAGAGAAGTTAAAATTTTTTTTACATTAATTTAGCCATCATTTCTATGGCAGCTATAAGATATAGTGGTCCGATTTTGGCCGTTCCGACATATATACTGCGTGCTAAAGAAATAAGACTATGCTGAAAATTTCAGCCCGATAGCTCAAAAACTGAGAGACTAGTTCGCGTAGAAACCGACAGACGGACAGACGGACAGACGGACAGACGGACAGACGGACAGACAGACGGACATGGCTAGATCGACTCAGCTGGTGATGCTGATCAAGAATATATATACTTTATGGGGTCGGAGATGCCTCCTTCACTGCGTTGCAAACATCATGACAAAATTATTATACCCTCTGCAAGGGTATAAAAATATGTATTTATGTAAGAATATGTACTTCTGCCTAATTTTCAAGCATAATAAGGTTTGGGAAGGTTGAGCATGATTATAATTTGATCAGAATCGATCTGTATTTTAACGGTTTTTGTAAAAAAGACTAGTATTCTTACAAAAAACAGGTGGAACCCAACGAAGAAATAAAACCCAAATGCTTGATGTGACGTCACGCAGTTCGAGAGCGAACAGCTCGCTCAACCAATACTCGTAGCCAAAAAACCCATTCGTATACACCAATACAACCTGACATGTTCGACGTTTCGTTAACAGAGGTATTCCATAAGCAAAGCCATGTTAACGTTTACATGACTTTGCTTATGGAATCGCTCTGTTAACGATAACATAGGATTGTAAAATCCATGCGCAACGGAATTAACAATTGCTAATGCTTGGCTATGAATAGAAAAGGGTATATTGGTACTGGATAGTTACTTAAAAATTATTTCTTTAACAAATATGCTACCATTCCATTAGTATTTTCTTAAGACGTTGTCACGTTCAACTATCGTCAGTAAACCGACTTTACAGACAACCAATTTTTTTTTAAGCCTAATACCAGCTCTGGGCTACGTAAGGTTTGGGAGTTATTAAGCCTTGAAAAGTGCCGATTCAAGCAGTGCATGATACTTTGTCCGCGATTTTCTCAAAATTGGTGGGTGATGGAAACTTTTTAGTTTCGGATTAGTATTGTTCCGGTACAGATCTATCAGAATCAATGGCTTTTATTCGCCGGCATTTTTTTGTCGACCAGTGTTATTAATCAAAAATTATAAATATTTTAGATAAACCTTCAAATATTAAATTTATTAAGTGGTCCCACCAAAGATAATATTTATTCAACTTAAACATTTATATACGATTTTTATTAAACTTGTCTTAAGAACATCATCGACACTTCATGTATATACGAATTCTGAAATATTACATTTATTTGTTCACTAAATATAAATTTGAACCATACATAATATACATATATATATATCTATGTCTATATACTTATATTTATATATATATAAGTTGTAATTATCGTTTAAGTCCGCAGGCTTATTCTAAGGGGGTGTGATCTTCCTTGAATGAGATGTTGACGTTTCCTTCCTTTTTTTATTAAATCAAATTCGTTGCAATTTTTTTCGATTTTCGGTCTTATAATTTTTAGTACACTATGGTAAATATTGATGCAATAACTAAAGATATAAATTAAAGTTTGTTAAAATGAGATAAAATGATTTATAAATCTAAAAATTTTTTTAAATTAACAATTATAGCTTTCTTGCTGTTATGCTAGTGTTTTTTTTTAAATTAGCGATAAAATATTTTCACAGACTCTCCTAATTTAATATAATATAAATAATAGGAAATAAAACCTTCAAAACAAACGTATCACTCATTTTATGTACAATAAATTTAGAGAAAGGGTGTGCCTTTGATTTGAGCAATGAACGGATATTACCCGAAATTGTTGTTTCATATATATAAAGTGAAATCGTAAGCAGGTAATTTTTGTGATGTTACGAATACTCTGACACCGGAAACAGAAAGGAAACATACCACTTAAAATAAGAAAAGATGTTAAATTCGGGAAACAGTAGAATGTTAAACTTTGCAACTTGCAATTTTACACTTTTTCCAGATTATAGTATAGATGGACCAATTGTTCCTATGCCAGTTATATATGATATAGTCATCCGATTTTAATAAATTTAAAAAATAATTTTCAAAGACTAGTTTGCGTAGAAACAGACAGACGAACAAGATCATAGAATGAAACTGGGTAAATATAGGATGGGAATGATTATTAAGAATTAAAAATTCCTATTTCGAAATAAAAAATCAGTACTCTTCGAGAGCAAATAATAAATATGTAAATATGTATGTAAAAAATGTATCAGTAACAAGAACAGTAGGAGGTGGTTCTTATAGATTTTACCGCGATAAACACGCATCCAAAATCATACATCACGTCATGATTTTGTGTAATTTAAGGTCAAAAGTTAACCAAATGGCTATTTGGGCAATTTTTTTTAACTTTTTTTCTAAGAAACTACAATTTTTTTTTAATTTTCAAAAATGCACACAGGCATAGATATTTCAATATCAATTTAAACTTCAAATATTTTCAGTTACGAGAATATACGGGGTGTTTCTTAACAATTTTGTTTAACGCTGAACACGAATCTGTTGTTCAAAATGGACCAACACGTCTGTATTTTGGGTAGTTGAAGTTCAAATGTAAATAAAAACCATTTGACCTTTGACCTTAAATTACTTATCCTGACGTGTTGGTCCATTTTGGATAACAGTTTCGTGTTCAGCGCAAAGAATTCTATAAGAATAACCCCCGTCTAATTTTGTACCAGAAGAAATTTAAACTTAAATTTTGCAGGCCTGTTAAAGGTCAAATCTTCCAGTCTCCATAACTTCTTTGAAAATCGTCGCAGATCACTTTCTAAAAATGCGATTTATAGGGAAGAGAGAGTACTATATGATTTCGTTTTTAGAAAATTATAAAAATATTGTTGTCCCCTAGGAAAAAACCCCCAAAATTGCCAAAATAGCCATTTGGTAGACCTTTGATATCAAACGGCTCCACCACGTCAGGATTTTGTGTAAATCAATGTAATTTAAGTCCTGACTTGATGGAACCATTTGATTCGTGTTCAGCGCGATAAAATCTATAAGGATCACCTCTGAATTTTCTTGTAACTGAACCATGTAGGCCTGTGTAATTGATATTCTGGAGCCTCAATTTTTTTCATAGCTTTTATATAATTTTTAGATTTGGATAGAAGCTTGCAGCAAATGATTTTGCAGCTGACGACAAGTACGATGATGATGATATGGGTACTATAAGACCTTGGCCAATTACAACATCTACACCCTTACTTACACAAGCAGCTTTTTCCCCATTCAAACTCAGATATCTTAATGAACAGGGCATAATAGTTGGACTATTGACATCTGGTGGGCTATCGTTGTTATTAATTGTAGCACATTCTTCTTCTTTAGATGCTATAGCGTGTGCTTTTGACAATACATTTGAAGGCAAATTAATGATTGACGATCACTGAAGACGCGGCCAGTAATTACTTCCCGTTAAATCAGATACATTTTGCGTTGAAATCTGTACAGGAACCGAAACGCCTGCAGAGATAACACCTGTAATAATGATTACCCAGTTAATATTTACTGCATAAAAATAACAGGCGTGCCACCAAAAATTGTTTATCGGAGATTTTTGAAATCGATTAAGGACGGTTCAAGAGCTATTACAACAAAGAAAGCTTACTTCCGGAAGCCAAAGTATATATACCCTTGCAGATCGAAAATTTACCTGACAATTACTACAACCATTAGACAGAGTCGACGATTTCGATGAAATGAAAAGATACATTACTAATGGTGTATATAATGTTTACACATATAAAATCACATAGATTGTACTGATTTTCCTTGATTGTCTTATAAAATTATCGATCGCTCCTATGGCAGCTATATGATATAGTCATCCAATATTTATAAAACTTAAAACAATATTTAACAAACAAGAAAAGAAGCAAGCTAGCTTTGGTAAGCCGAAGTTTATATACCCTTGCAGATTGCATTTGAATCATTGAAA
>CM024332.1:302089-449589 GCA_014170255.2 Drosophila triauraria
TCTTTGTATTATGTACGAGTTTGAAAGGTCTAAGCGGCGTAGTGGGGTTAGGAATATATTTAAAAAGTTTCAGGCACTACAAGATTCTGCAATTATTCAAACTCCTTACTGTTATTTATTAATACACATAGAAATAACTATATTTTTGCGCAATTGCAGCATTTCGTGGTCGCCACATTGAAAGGAGCTGTTCCTTGATCTGTATCAGAAAATATTTCTGCTTTGCGGTCGGCGCAAAAAAAAACTCATATTTTTCTTACATGTTAATAGCTTTGAAATTATTCGGTCTTATTCGGTTTCCTATACGACTAAATATATCGGCGGTATATTTAGTTAAATTATTTTGAAAAACAAAATTACTAAATTCCAGCATGTAAATTATAACCCTGTAAGTTCTCTTTGTCAAACTTGATCGGTAGATGGCGCCAACCCATATTTAAATTCGAGTTCGAATGCGGTAAATCTCGAATTTGCAGGCGCCACCTATACTTGAAAGTTATTCTCTACTTAAATGTAGAAAAACGAATTTCTGCAGTCAAAAATACTACTTTTCTTTTTAGTATTGTTTAGTTGTGTAAAATACATCATGTTGTTATTATTTATTTTATTGGATGTAGACTTGAATGTAAAATGTAAAAACTGTACAAAATAGTTTCTTAATTCTATTCTTTTTGACATTGATGTGGACGGACACTAAGAATTGAACGACGATTTGACTGCGAGGCAGCGCACAGTGGTCGATATCGCTCATCTAGCAGCATTTAATTAATAACTTCTGAAATACTTGTTCGATTTTATTCATTTTTTTTTTATAACGTAAGAAACATTTTAAAGAATAACTATATGAAAACAAAACAAATATTTTTTATTCCCCATCTGAATTATTGTCGTCAGAGTCTTCACAAATATTATCTAAATTTTCTTTGCAAAGTAGCTCGATTACATATTTATCTAAATATATATTTTTGTTTTTGGAATTGAATTTGTTTTTGTAAATTGGTTATTAAAGGGTCGGATGAACATAGAAGTGCATGGATCAAGTCCTCCATGGTGTTCCTTCTCGAGTTCTTCCTTGTGTGGTGCTCACGGATATTGCGACAGTCTTTGTTCCTTGCTTCCAATGCTTCTTCTGACATTTGTCCTATAGGAAGCGGCACAACTTCAATAATGTCAGCTCCATGAATTAAAATTTTATGTATAGAGCATGGCATGTAAAACCATGGATACTCATCTACAAAAGCTTTGCGGTATCGAAAGCATATTGTCGAAAGATATTAGTATCGATTTGATATCCACAAGCCAAGGCACGAAGAATTGTGCTAAGTCTGCAAATTAGCTTCTCGTTTACTCCAGTCAGTTCAGACGCCAATCGTGGTTGTTGAAAAAACGTCTGGCTGTATTGCCACTGTTAGTATTTCCGGAGGTTGCTGTAGGAATGTCGGCCAACAGTGACATATGAATTCTTAGATTTTCTTGAATTTTGCGTTTTGTTTGATGAACTATATCTTTATCTGCTTCTCTAACTTGCCATTTTTATTGGTAATCTATAAGCGATGTATAAGATGCACTCAAAACAACGAATCCATGCATGCAAGGTCGACAAACCAAATCGGTATAAATTCTCCCGAGGTTGTAATGTCTGGAGTAACTTTAAGTCGTTCATTACCTTTGGTGAAGCTTTACAGATACCACATATTTGTGAAGACGATTCTGCAACAACGTTGAAAACTTTACCATCAATCATTGTCATGTGAAAATCATGATATAGTTTAAATTTTCCTATATCTGTTGGAATGATATTCAGAATTTGCTTTTCAATGTTTTCTACTTCAATACGAACCAAATCTGTGGTTTCTTTTGGCAAATTATTTTAATGGGTCTACAGTAGCGGGTTGAAGATGGTTTTAGATTTTTCCAAATCACAGTAGAGCCGAGCTTTATTTGTAAAGGCACTAAACAAACTGCAAACAAATATTCATCTGTCAGTCTGTTTTCACAATCCCCTAAGCTTTGACGATAATTAGAGTGACCGCTACTTCCATCGCAGCCCCATTTGTAGATAACAGTAATTTTTTCATCGCAAAGTAACGAAGTTTTGTGAAATGCATCTGGTTGTGATTCAAAAATTCTAGAAACTGTGTGATCTACCATACTTTGTAAACTTATTTCAGCAACTGACTCTGATACCACAATTTCGCTGGGGTAGCACCTTTTTAGCTGCTAGAATAGCTTCATATGGTGGATATATATTGGCATTCTTCACCTTTGCTCCTGCTTGCATCAATTTATATGAATGCTTTGTAAATTTGCCATCAATATACAAAACCAATGCTTCATCTGGTGTGTATTGAATGGGAAGCAATACATCCGTAGAGTCACATTTCTTCATTTTTCTTGCTATTCCAGCTGTTGATTGCATCATTGAAACAACTGTGGATTCGCTTCGTTTACCAGCCTTGTAAAGGCTTGAACTAGTCGCTACCATAAGTTCATCGCATGTTGCGTGTTGAAGCATTCCAGTTATTTTCATTTGTTTTGTTTTTGTGAACAATCAACAAACCGCTTTTCTGGTCGTCCAGCTTTAGTTGTAGGATCTATTAAAATAAGAGAACCATCCAGCCACTGTTTGTGAGTTTCCTCGAATTTCCTCAATATACGATGACTTTTCTTCCATCTATCCGCCAAGTGTGAGATAAAATTGCTCAGTTTGATATAAACTTCCTTAAGTTCATAGTCTTCATACAAATTTTTATCTAAAAGTTTGCTAAAACATATCCTTCCACCGCCGATACTTTGCGAAGAGGTATTTTTTCATTGTACCAGACCAAGAAAAGTTCACGTTTGATCACCGACATTGGACCTAAAAGGAATTTTTTCTGTAAGGTTGCTCGAAGTTGCACACCATTTTGACACAGGACGAGGACAACGATATATATTAACGAATTAAAGGAAAATTAGATTGGATGACGATGGATGAGTCTACTTCACACCCATCAAAGTTTAGGTCAGCTTAATAAGAAAGACATTCAGTATTAGTAAATTCAACTTTGAATTCAGATTAGAACATTTAAGAACAGGTCACAAACACAGTATTAAGTAAATATACATACCTATATCTTCTGTTCAAAACAGATTTCTTCCTTTTTTCCTTTTTGTTTTTAATTATACAAGCGTTTTACCAAGCATCGAAAAAATGGCGGGAAAGTTGCACGTACCAGTATGGTGCGCATATAGTATGTTTATAAGCTCACAGCTGTGAAACTATCGATAAAAACGAAAAATACTAAATATGCCCCAAAACAGGGGATTATAGTCTTTTATAAAATAAATTAATTTATCGACAATCGAAACTTTGAAATTTGAATTAAATGACGCTAGATTGACCATATCGACCACTGTGCAGCGTTGCCTGCCTTAGCCATGGATAAATCTACTATTTTCTTCCTCGGAGTTATTAAAAGGCTTGATACGCCAGTCAAGTGTTGTGAATGCTTTTGAAATAATACTATTGTTAAGCATATTACCCAACAAAAAATGTGGATGTCAATACCATATTGGCATTTTATTGTTTATGTCAGTTTTTTGCTACAATTTGGGTAGCGTTCGTTTATATTGGGGTGAGTACGCGTTTGAAATATTTCAGAACAGAATGTCTAAAAATCGCTTTAAGAAATACCAATCAATTTGCATTTCAACTAATATAGTAAGTTGCCCTTCAAAGATTCTACCTACCAAGATCCTTTATACATATTTCGGCCCATCAGTACCTTTCCCAAAAAAAAGACTGTTTCTCCGATATTGTATGATAAATTAGTAAACGAAGTTTTTTATACAAATATGTGGGATTGTAAAAACAAACTTTGGGCAATTCGAAAACGAACGGTTATTGCAGCTTAAAATGCAATACAAAAACACGTACACTCGGAGCAAGTTCGAGCGACAAAGCAGGTTGGAAACAGCTATCTCGCTTTGTTCTCGCTTTATCGCTTGAATTGTTGCATGTAAAAAACCCTGCGGATGTTTCTCGCTCGATGTCGCTCAATATTATCGCATCGCTTGCTGCCACTCTAACATCAGCCTAAGGCTAAGCTACTCGCACTGTTTAATTTAATTTTTCCTTTTTCTTGTAAGTAACAAGTAAGAAAGCCACAGTCAAGAGTGCTCAATTGTGAGATACCCAGTACCTAAACTATTGTGCTTTACATTAAAATGCAAATTGAAATAATACATGCTATATAATACTACTTTAATACTTCTTAAAATAAAACGACACGTGAACTAGCACGCATGCAGAGCCTAGCGATCTAAGCGCCGAGCAAACGTTGTTTATGCAAGAAAGGTTCAAATCCAGCAAAATCCAAGAATTATTTTTTAATTTTTATTTAGATTTTATATCAGTTCTGTTAAAGTTGGGTTATGAAACTGAATTTTGTTATTTTTTGCCATTTTTTGGTCACGCTCGTTCTTTTCTGCAGTTTGGCGCAATTTGTTTGGTTAACAGTCGATCTCTTTTCTCTTTCACACACACTTGCTTGTTGAGTGACAATAAAAAGTTCGCCTCATTATTGATCAAATGTGAAAGCCACTAGATGAAACAATCGCCGCACAGTGGGGTATTGGACCCGAAAAGTGGCGATTAATTCAAAAAACGATTTTTGCGTTCGGTACGTTTGATTATATTATCTTGTTAATACATAAAATTCTGCATTTAACCGTATATACAGTTTTCTCTTTAACCTAACAGAGGCTGAGAAATCGGTTGTCAAAATTGCCAAATAATTTCGGTGTCTTTAAAAATGTAAAAAAAATCACTTTTTTGAGCATTTTGAATAAAAAAATTTGTTTACTTAAACGAATATATACGCCAACAAAGTAATGCAATCTCTAAGATAATATATTTAACTATTTATTAAATATTTTTTAACATTATTACGTTCAGTTTAGTTATTAAAATTATAGAAAATACAAAAAAGCACTAAAAATTCCGCTTTTTTAACTTTAGGTAGAGAAAAGTAATGCGCCACGCGGTCCTATGCGATATTTTAAATGAGGTGTTATTCCTAGATATTCAGCTTAAACGCCTCATTCACACAATTTTGCACATTTTGCACAAATATGTTTAAATTCAAATTTTAGCAGGAATGCCGAATGCGCGCATACCACAAGCGCGGGCATTGCGCTGCCAGCTGAGTTACTAAAACCCGCCGTGATTAGTACTGGCGCCCATGAGGTTACTTCAACAAAAAGCGACTCATCTATCAAAGATTGAGCAAACAAAGATTTCCAAAAAACCGAAATTAAATAAATAAATAACATCTTACGCAAAAATAAAAATATTTTTTTAAATTAATGGCTAAGACTAAAAATACCAAATAAAAACCAGTTTTTTCTTTTTTTTAGTATTTTTTCTGAACATTTTTTGTGTTTTTATAAAAATTATAAGTTTAATGTTTATAAAATTTTGTCAGATTATTAGGTCAATAATAATACGTAATTAAAAATAAATTTTTTTTAAAAATTTGGTATTTTAAGTAAAAATTAAATAAATTAAACTATTTTTTATATGGCAGCTATAAGATATAGTAGTCTGATTTTGATCAAATTTTTCCTAAAAATCTAGAATAATTTGAAAGTTCTTAAATAAAAATTTGGTTAAAAATTCTTAAAAACAAAAAAATTTCATACTAAAACAAATTTTGAAAAATTAATTTTAATTTTAAAAAATAAAAAATAAACGTTTACTTAAAAACAAACAACTTTTTTTTACTTAGTACTGTC
Organism: Drosophila triauraria; assembly: GCA_014170255.2. Taxonomy (NCBI): domain Eukaryota; kingdom Metazoa; phylum Arthropoda; class Insecta; order Diptera; family Drosophilidae; genus Drosophila; species Drosophila triauraria. Next base: position 307,868 of record CM024332.1, read on the forward strand.
ATATCTAACAGGAAAAAAAAAGTCTCCATTCAAAATATCCCCACCTGATTTGATCGCCACTTTTGGGGTCCAATACCCCACTGTGCGCCGCCTATTACGTAATACAGTGCACAGGCCAGGGGTCTAAGTGCTGAGCAATCGTTCCTTTATGCAGAACTAGTCGGTGTTCATATTCCGCAAAATCAAGGAATCTTTTTTTTTTTTTTGTCTTACTAGTTTTTTCAGTTTTTTAACTTTTTATTCAATGAATACATTTTATTTCAGTTCTGCCAAAATAAGGTAATGCTAAAAAATTAAGTTATTTATCGTAAGTTCTTGTTTACAATCTTTCTGATGTGGTTTTGCGTCATTTTTGGGTCAACAGTTGTCGAAGCTAAGTTAGTATGAAAATCGTCGCTTCATATGTAATATCGGTAATGGCCCAGTTGTTCAGATTTTTGTGAAATTTAAAACATTTGGCTAATATTTAATTTAAGGATATCTTTACAAACAATGAAAATCGGCTAATTTGAACCGATCGTTTCTACTTAATCTAATGATCTGCTCTGGCCCATTCAAACTTATATACTGATGGGAATAAAAAAGAGACTGTCTGCAAAGTTTCAACCCGATAGGTGAAAAACTGAGAGACTAGGACTCTTTGGCTCTTCTTTTCGCGCACATTTATTTTCTTTTCTAAAAATAATGTCGCTTTTTGGAGCAAAAGTGTTGAAGATATTTAGTGCGACACTTGCAACGAATTATATAATATAGTGTGTAGCCTAGAGGTCTGAGTGCCGGGTGTGTGTTGTTTTTGGCAAGAACAGCATAAGTTCAAATCCCGCTCATATCAAACAGTTTTTGTTTTGTTTTATTTTTTTAATTGCATATTTAGTTTTTCTCGTTTTTATCCAATAATACATTTTATTTCAGTTCTACCGAAGTTGGGTAATGCAACGAAATCGAACAAAGTGAATTTTCTAATTTTTTGTCAAATCTTGCTTACGCTCATTGTGTTCTACAGTTTTGGCGCCATTTTTTTGTTGTTAACAGTTGTAGCTAGTATAAAAACGGCCGCTGCATATGTGATATCGGAAATGGCTTAGTTGGCTAAGCGGCCAATGCATTTTTTTTTATATTATTATTTTTTTATTAATTTATTATTTTATACTTTGCTTTTGTTTATTGAACCTTGTCCCTTACGAGACTAACTTTATGTGTATCAAATCTTATATTAATAACCCAACTAACAATAATATGACTGGCACAGAGTTAAATGTCCCTGGTAATTTTTGCTGGGTTGGATGGTCGTTTCGATGCAGGCGGCTTCTGCTGGAAAACCGAGTCAAGCCTGTTGCCAGATGATTTGGGTGCACAGTAAGTTTTTTATTGTAGGTCGCCTTTTGTTTGTCTATTTCATCTTTTACCGCAAGAATGCCGAGATCCCTGTGGATGTTTAGGCTGCGAATATATGGTGCGCGCTGTATGATGTCTATGTTGCTGCTGCTAGAGTGCCCCCACAGCTGGGAGCCATATGTCCAAATGGGCTTGAGAGTGGAGTTGTAGAGCAGGACCTTGTAGTCCAAACGCAGTGGCGATCAGGCGAGGCTGCTGGCTTTTAGTTTTAGTTGAATATTGCCGATATTGGCTTTGGAGCTTGCAGTTCTGGTTGTAATTGTGTTTGGCGCTGCAGTCGATGACATCGTAGTCGTTTCCGCGATACTGGCCGTTGCTGTAGTTGTTGCTGTTACTTTTGCCGCCGTTACTGTAGTTGTTGCTGTTGCTTTTTCCGCCGTCACTGTAGTTGTTGCTGTTGCTTTTTCCGCCGTCACTGTAGTTGTTGCTGTTACTTTTTCCGCCGTTACTGTAGTTGTTGCTGTTGCTTTTTCCGCCGTCACTGTAGTTGTTGCTGTAGCTTTTGCTGCAGTTGCAGAAATTTTATCAGTGCTTGTTGTTGGGGTTTTGCACTGAGAACTGCATGCATGCATCCTAGGTTTAGGAGTGAGAAGAGCGGGTGAGCAAGACCGTGCTCTTTGGCTATCGACCGCCAGTCGGTTGCTATTTATCGCCGTTTCGCTGTTGTTGTGCGTTGAGAAATACGAGGAATAACGGTTTCTTGGGCTCACGGAGCTTTTACGCTCTTTCTTTTGTTCGTCGCTCATTGAGCTATTTCACGTGGCACTTATTTTTACAAAATAATTATGCACTTGTTTTAATCATATCACTAGTTTTGTGTGCCGAAAACAATTTATTTTTCTGTTTTATCGTCTTTCCGCTTATCCTGAAACACTCCAGTATTTTAAACTTTATTTTTGTCTTTAAATCATCCACTTTCTATCACTTTCTATAATTTTCCCGGAGCTCGCGCGAACAAGACCAGCGTGGCCAAATTGTCCTTTTTCTTTTCAATTTAGATTTAAATTGGTTCTATAAAACAGGAAAAAAAATGCTTTTTTCTTTTTGTTTACTTTCTTTACAAAAGAGTCGGCTGCTAAATGTTCAAACAAATCTTGACGATAAAACAAATACAAATAAAAATAAATGAATTAATAATAATTCAAATAATAAAATTAGGTCTTAAAACATGTAATTTTACAGGGAAATAAGCAAATCATATTGGGACAAAATCCTAAACTAAAAAAATTCTGGACATGCTAGTTGCTTCATTTCTGCTCGTCCCTGACCAGTGGTCCCCTATTGGGATTCTTATCTTAGTTGGCTGCCACCCCAAAATGCTGGTGCTTCAGAGCATAAAAGAAGGAGAATGAGAGGAGCCCTCCCTCGGAAATGGTAATGACCCGGGTTGGGTTCCGTGGAGAGCTCATGGAGAGAGATCATGGTGGTCAGTCCCAAGGACAGCCAAGACAGCAGCCATCGTGGAGGTGATGTGCCCAACGATGCGGCACGTCGCAGGTGTTCTAAAACTACAATGCGGAGAGATCCACCAGCAGCCAACTGGAGGAGGAGGAGGAGCAGCAGACGGAAGATTCCAGACACACAAAGATGTTTTTTTTCTTTAACACCCCCCAGCGGAATCTGAAGCAACTCTCCAGCAGTGGCATAAGCAGTAGCTGCAGGACCAGGAGCAGATCGCCAGGAGTAGCTAAGTAAATAAATAAATCATTAGCCTATTTTGCAGGTATTTGTGGCGTACGCGGCTTGACGGCGTTTAATTTGAATTGTAAACAAACACAGCTGACGGTATGGCCGTTTGGTCGTTTCTTGAGGATTTTCGGTGGACACCATAAAACCTGGTCACACTAGGTATATGAAACCCTTTCAGCTAGCTAAGAGTTTCGCGCTAGTGAGTACTAGACTTAACCGACTAAAAATATCGAAAATATCAATTTGTATAAGACAGCTGTTTTCCATTTGATACATTTAGTCAGTTAGTAAGTTAGACGTATAGTGAACACCCCAATTTACAATTTATTGTAAATTATTTTTTATTTTGGTTTTAAATACTTGAAAGGTTCGAAAATACTTGATAAATTCAAAAACACGAAATCTGAATTTTGCAACGAGTTTTCGGAAACCGAACCACTGTGCGACGCTCTCTCGAAACACGTACAATATGCACACAACGATTACATTTTAGCAGTGCTGACAAATTGAAAATTTAAAGTTAAATCTAGCCTTTTTTATTTTAGTTTATTTATAGTCATTTTTTTCATTTAAGTCATTATAAAAAAATGTTTATTTGTCTCATATTTTGCCCTACGTTTAATTTTTTAATAGTCACCATTTTTTACTTTACGTAATCCTATGAATAACTTCATATTTTCTTGAAATACAACTTATTCTATTTTTAATAGATTTAAATAAGTAGATTTGATAGAGAAAATGCAAGCAAAACTTTAAATGTTTAGAATGCGACAAAATTATTTATAAAAGTATGTAAAAGTTTAGAAATTATAGTTTTTTCTTTATATACACACAAAAATACTATGTATTTGAACATTTTATGCCTTTGTTGACCATTTTGACGATTATTTTAAAATAATACAAAAATTTCAACATAATACATGTATAAACTGCTTTGACTTTTTCAAATAGCTTGAACGGTTTCAGACACCAAATTTTGTTAGTAAATTTTAGCTCTGGTTGAAGTGTTACTTTCTTTAGTAGCATACTAGTAGCAACCCTCCAAGGTTATTCTGTTCATTTCCATACATAATTAAAATTTTGACATTGTTTCTAGATTCGAATTTATGGATATTTCATATTACCCGCTTCGATAGTGGGTATTATAAATAAAACAAGATCGCGTCTGCGCTTTGGAAGCTAATGCCTGTCTGCTTTTGGTACGAAACGTAGCAAGACCTCTTGCTGTTTATCCCAAGAACACAATTTTTCGTTACGATCCGCCAGTAATAGACAAAAGCTCGTGGAGTTTGCTTCGTTTTCGCTGAAAAACTGAAAAATTCGGTGCTGCGCTCGGAACTGTGTTATCTGTAGCCTAGTTGTAGGTACCCCAATTGCCAAGACTAAATATATACAAATCAATTGTGTAAAATAAACGTTTCAGGATGCATGATGCACACAAAAATAATAGAGTTGTGGTTAATTCGTTTCGGTTTAAAGTTTATCTCCTTTTTATATGTATAATTAGTATATAGACTTATATACTTGTATGTCCAGTAAAACCTCATAGTTATTTTTAAGCAAGCTTGCTCATTCTCATATGAATATATGTTCATGCACTGAGAATAAATGGATACGGATATGCGGACAATAAATTTACAGTTGGTTTAAAAATTTTCCGGATGGAACAAATAAGTTTTAAAAAAGTGAAGTGAAACTTAAAAGATCAAGTTAAACTGTGAATATTGGATACGGAATGCGTATAATTTTCATTTTTTATTTAATAAAAGTGAAATTCAATAAAAGGTTTAAAATAAATACAGCATTGGTTTGCAGATAATATATATGGGATCTTCTTTGAAGAAGTTGTGTAACATGTTGTCGTTTCATAAAAATAAAAATAGACAGACTATCACGAAAAGACCAAAGAAAAAAAAACAACGGTGATGAAAACTAAGAAACATTTAATTAATAGTGTTTGTGAACCTCTAAAATAAAATAATAGGTCCTAGGGGACGTCTAATATTGAAACTTGTACCTAGAAAATGAAAAAAAAAGTATATTGCTTATTTAGAATGTGTGAAAATGGACATTCTTTATTTAGAATATGTGAATTCTTACCTAAAATAAAAGATAAAATTGTTAAACTGATTAAAATGTAAACTATCAATTCTTCTTAAAATTCTTCTTCATTATTTGTAGTAGCGAATCAAATTTGCTAGATCTGTGTACTTAATATATGTATATGCGGATATATTTATAAATAAAATTATAGATGTGAGTAGTATTTTCGGTATTTTCTGTATGTACAATATACAGCCGGTGCGCGGTGACTGCGAACTATAAATAAACATGCAATATATACGAACATTTTTTCGTTTATTCAGTAAAAATGTATTTTCCATTAACAACATTCATTTATGCTGAAATGAGGAGGAGGGAAAAGCAGCGATCGAATTTCCATTTTCTATTAGGGGTGGGCTCGTGTGCAACACTCGTAACTTCTGGGTCGAAAATTTTGTTAAAAGTTTTGTTATATATTATGGTAAACCCACAAAAAAAGTATTTAAACTTTAACTTTTTACTAATAAAAAAAAATGATTTAACCTAAATTAAAGTGACTCCTTACATATACAAGAGTTATATACGCCTAGAAATAACCGAGGTAGATCTCTCTTCTCAGAAATATAACTGTATCATATCCTAAAAATCACAACTATTTACCTATTACTGGCTAATATCAGAACGCAAATACACACTAGGAAGGAAAACTATCTTTTACCAATAAAAATTAAAGATGGGAAAAATGTAAACAATAAATAGATTATAAATTGGATGTGAGTTTATTTATGGTATGCGGACATCATGTACTTATAATTATTCGTTATGATCTGAGGCTTTGATAATAAACAAATTTTATAATTTCTAATTTTGACACATTTTCGTCAAAAAGAAAATCAGAAAAATTATCAGATTATACATTTTTACTGATTAAGAAAAGGCGCAATCCGACATTAACTCAGTATTTATTCGTCGATCAAATTATTATTATTAAATATGTATATCGCATAAAATAGTTTATATAGTAATACTCAAAATAAATAAAAATAAATGTAATAAAATTAGCTGAAGTTTTAAAACAATTTTGATAAAAATCTGTAAGATTCTTGTATATATGGTGTATTTTTTATTCTCTAATAATCTTGTGTACTTTCAATAATTTGTTGTAGACAAAATAGAGCCATAACCGTTGAAGACGAAGCTTAAGGATAAACCCTCAGCATGGGGGTGGCTGAAGATTTCGCTCCCAGCTTTGTTAAGAAGCCACAACTGCATCAGGAAGATGATGGCAATCGATTAATATTTGAATGTCAGCTATTGTCATCGCCGAAACCGGATATTGAATGGTTTCGGAGCGATAATAAACTCGAACAGGATGAGCGAACCAAATTTAAGATACAACCCGTGGACGATAATAAATATACGGTAGTATTAGAGCTCGATGATGTGGTTGAAACCGATGCCGGACTTTATAAAGTGAAAGCGAAAAATAAGTCGGGTGAAGTTTCAGCTTCGATTAATTTAAATTTCACACGTGAGTATCTGATTTTAAATAAATATATAAGAATTCATTTTTAAGAAGGTACTAACTTAATTCCAAAATAAAATAATGAATATGAATATGAATATGAATAAGCGTGCATCTTCTGAGGTCGCACTTTCCGAATATATTACTCTGATCGACCTGGAAAACATACTCTAACATGTAGGGAAGCTACATGTGAGATACCCGGTGTGGGTGAAATTAAAAGGCACAGGGGAAAAACTAAATGTTGACAAAGGAATACAAATGTTGCTAGGAACGTGATGAGCAACACCCAAACAAGACAAATGTTGCTAGAAACATGTTGAGCTAACACGCATTGGTGCTGCCAACACAAATGTTGCAATAGAACTATATACGGGAACAATATTGTTTAAAAACTTTAGTTTTTATCATCCGATTTTACTGAAATTTGTAGAGCAGTATGATAAACATAGAGGTCATTAAACAATGTATATGCTTTTTCTTCTGAGTTGACAGCACCAATGCGTGTTGCTCAACATGTTCCTAGCAACATTTGTCTTCATTTGTTACCATTTTCTTTTTTCCTTGTTCATGTGCTATTTAATTTCACCTACAATGCTTTTTCTACTTGTTTTGTACTTCTCCAGGGTATTATAATTTTAGTCCGAAATTTGCAACGCAGTGAAGAAGTCATATCCGACCCTATAAACTAAATATATTCATGATCAGAATCAACAACCGAGTTAATGTCCGTCTGTCCGTCCGTTTCTTAGCAATATTGTCATTCCATTTAAGAGCTATCTGAATGAAGAAACATTGCACATTAAGATAGTCTTTCTTCTATTGAAGGCAGCTTACATATAGGTCAGAACGGGCCAGATTGGTTCAAAGTTCAAGTCTACTTTTATTTTGATCCTTCTTCTGAATCTCTCTTAATATATTTGAAGTTTTCTTTAAAATATTAATATATTTATTAAATGTTTATATTATTTTGCCGGTGTATCTTTACTCTATTAGCTGCTGACGAACCGAAAGAAAAGTAAGCCACGGTTTTATGCTTTTATCTGAATTCTTCTTTCGATATAAAAATGTTTTTTTATTAAGTTGCAATCTAAATAATACCAAACGCTTAAGCATGAGCAACTGCTATAATTTAAATAATAGCTTATTATATATTTTATCTTTTCTTTACCTACGATTCATATTACTAATTGGGGGTTTTCAAATCAAATATAGAGGGAAAGTTTTCAATTCTTGAAAACGATGGGTAAGTTTAAAAAGATCTGAAGATATATATTTCAATGGTGTTTCATGTACATATGTCCAAGTCTAACAGAAAAAAGATTTTGTCCGAATTATTGTTAGAAAAAATCAATGTTCTTAAGTCCTTTAATGATTCAAAAATCATACAAAACGTGATAACGACGATTTGGACAGCCCCATATAGATGTCTACATAACATTTTTTTATAAAATGTAATTTTCGTAATATGTGTGTATAAAGTTTAATTTGCATACCCTTGCAGGCTATTATAATTTCAGCATCTCCGACCCCATATAGTACATATATTTTTGATCAGCATCACCAGACGAGTCGATCTAGCCATGTTCGTCTGTCCGTCTGTCGGTCCGTTGATTAGTAAACTAGTATCTTAGTTTTTGAGTTACCGGATTGAAACTTTAAGGATATTCTTATTTCTATTGCAGTTAGTAAATACATATGTCGGATCGAGTAGCTGCCATAGAATCGATCGGGCCATATATGATGATTTATTTAATTATAGCCAAAACTTAATAAAAAATTCTTTATTTTAATTATAGCAAATTTCAAATTTCTTAAATTTATCTGCAAGGGTATAGAAACTTCGGCTTGCCGAAGTTAGCTTTCTTTCTCGTTTTATATTTACTTTAATCAGAACTAAAATCAATTGTAACATTTTTGTTGTTTCGCATATTAATCAATATTGTTATTGTTATTAATATTACAACCTTAACATTATATATATACATCTATAAAAACCTGATAAAAAACATATGTTTCAACAGACAAATCGACGGTTTCGCGCCGACATTCGCGAAAAAGCCCGCCATACGACAGGAAGAAGATGGCAAAAGGCTCTTATTTGAGTGCCGCGTTAATGCTGATCCAGTACCAAATATCACTTGGTATCATAATGGAACCCCTGTTAAGGAATCAGCGAGACATAAGGTTGATATCTTTATTCAAGAAATCATAAATAAAATATTACTCTATTAATGTTTATTTCTTTTAAAAAGAATTTGATTGCACATAACATCAACTACTTTTAATAATTAATTATTTTTAAAATTATTCGAGATTTCTTGTTTATTTCTTTGTTTTAGCTAACTATTGACAAAGACGTCCATTCATATTTTGCAACACTTGAAATAAAAAATGTCACTGTTGAGGATGCTGGCAAATACAAAGTGAATGCGAAAAATGAATTGGGAGAAAGCAATGCCACAATAAGCCTGAATTTCGATAGTAAGTTTTAACAGTAGATAATGCATTTAATTTCATTGATTCTTCATTATTCAGAAATAACTTTAATAATTAAGATCAAATAACGCTTCAGTTCTTGATCAATTATGCCCAATATCGCTTTACTTATTTATGTATATATTTATTTATTATTCCGAAACAAAATATCTACTTAGAGCCAGCTCCTTTGGATAAGATCATGTGTGTGTATGGGCATAATAATCGAGTATCGATTGATGTGAAATCAATCAGCTGACTATAGAGCCCGAATCAGCATTAAAATATCAACAAATTTAAAAAGAAGTTGAAAAAAATTAGTCAACTGCATATTTTTATACCCTTAAAGGGAATTATAATTTTGATCAGAAGTTCGCAACGCAGGGAAGGAAGCATCTCCGACCCCATAAAGTATATATATTCTTGATCAACATCACCAGACGAGTCGATCTAGCGATGGCCGTCTGTATGTCTGTCCGTTCCTACGCAATGCCACAATAAGCCTCTCGGGTATTGAGCTATCGGCTTGAAACTTTCAGTATAGTCTGATTTTCGTTGTTTTTAAAGATATATAATTTTAATGATATGATCCTTTAATTTAATAATAGCCGTACACTTTAAATTTCATAAAAATATCTGCAAAGGTACATAAACTTTGGTTTGACGAAGTTAGCTTCCTTTCTTGCTTTGTTTTAAAGTCAGTTCTTGAGATTCTAATGAATGCAAGTTATAACAAGTAGTTCATGAACATTTGCGTTAATATATTCATTTTAGTTTTAAGAGTCTTGTTTTTTTTTTCAAAGTATTTATTTAACTAGTTACTCAGTCAGTTAATTAATATAATTTAATAATTTAAAAGTACAATGTGACACACACAATGTGCAACACTAGTATATGTTATACTGTGAATTAGCCGGCAGAGGACTTAGCTGACTCGCGAGACGGGGCTGTTGGAACCACTGATTTATAGGCATGTTGCTATGGGTATTCAATTAATAATAAAAATTACATAAACAGAAATTTGGATAAAATAATTGACATTCATTTATTAATCAGTGATAGCAACTTACTAAACAAATGTGCGGCTGAGCTGACTGACATATGTAGTCCATTGACGGAACGCTAATACGCTAATAGACAAAACGCGTACTACATTAAATGAACAATTGTTTTTCGAATATATGTATGTATAGGTATATATTAAGCTATTTAAGAATAAGAAATATATTCGGTATATGTTTGTGCTGTGTTTTGAAATTGACTTTATGGCTTTGTCAAATCTGAAAAAATGTGTATATATCATGGATACCTACTTCTATAGGCGACGAAGCTCCAGTTCCCGAAAGTGCTGAAGGCATTAAGCCAACATTTACCGAACGTCCAGTAATACGTCAAAGCGAAGATGGCGGAAATGTTACATTCGAGTGTCGATGTGTGGGGGATCCCAAGCCAACAGTTACATGGTACGGAAAATAAGTTATATTTACTAAACGAAAACCAATTAAAAAATCATATCGAATAAATGGTAGCAGGAAAGCCACCGCGTTTTGCATAAAAATTAAAATAAAATATAATATATGAAAAATATATATTACAAACAATGGCACTCTGTAAATTCGTTTCATAAAATCCAAAAACTATTTTCACTCAAAGGTCCCATGGGGAGACAATACTTAGCGATGATGGCAAACGCTACAAAATGTCATTGACAATGGATCAGAAACTGTATCACTTGGCATGTCTTGAGATAAGTAGTGTTGTATCCGCCGATCAAGGTGAATATCGCGCGCTAGCGAAAAATAAACATGGCACCGGTGTTGCAACAATTAATCTAAATTTCGAAAGCGGATCGAAAAAGTAAGATAAAAAACAATCGAAAATAAAAAATCTCGAATGTTATACCAACTCCTTCCAAACTTAATACAGAATTCCCGATGGCAAGTCGCCACGATTTCCTAAGAAACCAACGATCCGTCAAGAGGAGGATATACTCATCATGGAATGCATATTGGAAGCACATCCTGTACCGGACATTGTCTGGTATTGTTCGGATAGGGAAATACCAAACAATCAAAGAACAAAAATGACCCGTAAAGCAATTACAAAAGACAGCTATATTCTTACGCTGGAAATTCAGAATCCAACAAAAGAGGATGGCGGAAACTATCGGTGCAACGCAATTAATATGTTTGGAGAAAGTAATGCTAACATAGCGCTTAACTTTCAAGGTATTACTTGTTATATTTCTACCTTAATTCAACCTAAGAACAATATAGAAAAATATAATATTAGCCCAAAAATAGTGTTCAAATAGTGTTAGCAATCCCCATCTAAATATTAGTGATATTTCCTATATAAAGCGTTAGTTGTGACGACAAAAATGGAGTTAAGACAACAAAATGCATGTGCATTTATTTCATTCTTAAGAATATAAATATTTGATTATACTGTAATTTTCTGCCTATCGACAGGGCTTATCGTTGCTCATATTTTTGTTTACTTTTAAGATTAATGTCCTTCGCCTTACAACACAAAATGTCAAATCTATAACCTTATTTTCTTACGTTCATAATGCATTTAACTTCACTAGCTGAAAACATGTACATACATATGTATATGCATATGCTTGAGAAATTTCGCCATTTCGCTTCCCATCGACACATGTAATCGGGCATACTTTTACCGTTAACTCCTTCCATTCCTTCACAATGCTAAAAGTATAGCTTAAAATCATAAGAATGTTAATGATGTCTTTAATGATAATAATGAAATTTTAATAACAAACTCAGGTGCTAGCGATGCCAATGGTTTTGCGCCATCATTTATCGAAAAGCCGAGGATAATTCCAAATGAATCTGGCACACTGATCACAATGAAGTGTAAGTGCAAGGCGAAGCCAGAACCGACTGTCACGTGGTTTAGGGGTCAAACTCTAGTGGAGAAGAGTAAAAAGATTAAAATAAATACGACTGTAATAGCGGAGGACACATACGAGCTGACATTGGAAATAAAGGTAAGAAAAGTTTAAGTAGATTATGTTATTTATTAAATTAAACTATTACAGTAAATAAAAATAGAAACAAGGAAGACTATTTGTAATTTTTAAATATTTTATTTAAGTATTACAGTAAATAAAAAGAGAAAAAAAATAAGAATATAACTCAATAGAGTTAGGGAAACCGCCGCCGGTTTTATATCTCACCTTATTATTATCAAACAAAAACACCTCTTAATTAGGTGAGATAAAAGTGACGATGGCACATTCAAGTCAACAAATTTTTTATACCAAATTTTGTGACGATTACTAGTTATTTAAACAAAAATATTTAAAAATTTTTTAATTAGTTTCAAAATTGGCACTTAGCTGAAAAATTGAAAAAGACAAAACAGGCAGCGTGCCGATTTTGAAACTAATGAACAGTAATCTCAAGGGTTATACGGCCTGAAGTATCAAAATCGTAAGAGCCATTTAAAAAAAAAAAAAAAAAACTTTTAAAAAAATGAATTTTAATTCTAAATTCTGAATTATAATATTTAGATAAATTTGTAAAGGCAAAAAATTATCATTTTAAAAACTTTTCCAACGTCATATAGCACGTTTCAGTTACTTTAGTCGTTTAAGCTTAGTACGCAGACAGGCGAAAAGGTGTCCTAAGCATTGAGTCAAAACGAGAGGTGAATAATCACCCTCTCGCTCTCTCGCACTGCTTAGGAACACTTTTCGCCTGTCTGCGTACTAAGCTTATGAAGTTATGGGCCCGTAAAATCTAGCTTTTTAAGCTGTTTTCCCGCTAAACTAGCGGGAAAACCAAAAAGTCGTAGAACTAGCTGTTCAATAAAATAAAAGTAATTCCAGCACTCTAATGCGGACATTTCATACAGAACGACAAACAAACTGACAGACTAACAGACAGACAAACACCAGGACAAACATTTTCATTTCAGAAAGGCCGTTAATCTTGTTTATTGAATATCTTTTGAACGGAGTATCAGATCAGGATGATCGAGGTGTCATTTGACGCGTATTTAAAGCTAGATCACAACAACATTAAAAATTTGGGGATTTTTGTTCCACCGGCCCCAAGAGCTCAAATTTTCAAAATTTTCAATTTCTGAACTTTCACTCCCATTTCTCCATAACTAATCCGTTTTTGAAAAATCTTAGTATGCAGTTTTAAAGAGGTTTAAATGGTTCTGATCTGACTATCGTAGCAGATTTTCAGTTCTACGGCTGTATATAGTAGTCTCCTTGCGCACCACAGTCTCGGTGGTCATCGTCACTACGTGGACTGCCGTCCACAGTGATTAAGTTTCTGTGTAAACTTTTTGAGAGAGATAGTGAGATAGAGAAATTTGTCTTTGTTGGTCAACATGTTCCTAGCAACATTTGTTTCTTTTGAGTGTTGCTTAACATGTTTCTAGCAAAATTTGTCTGTGTTGGGTGTTGCCCAACATGTTCCTAGCAACATTTGTCTCTTTTGAGTGTTGCTCAACATGTTTCTAGCAATATTTGTCTCTATTTGTCAACATTTCCTTTTTTCCATGTTCATGTGCTGTTTAATTTCACCCACAATGCTTTGTGTACCGGGTATCTCACAGTCGGTCACACTCGACAGTAGCTTTCCCACTTTAGTTAATTTTGAATTTTAGCCACGCCCACCTTCGCCCGCGAAAATCATAAAAAACGTTATAGCTATAGGCGTAATTTTCGGCTTAAAGTAAATAGATAGACTTAATATGTAGGCAATCGCAGACGTGTTTTGAAAATTTTAGTAAAATCGGATGATATACATAGAAGTTATTAAAAAAGAAAGTTTCTGTGACTTCTTCTTCTTCTTTTTAAGAGACAGAGAGAGAGAGAGGCGTTGAGAGCGCACGTACGTGTTGCTCAACATGTTTCTGACAACATTTTTCTTTGTTGGGTGTTGCTCAACATGTTCCTAGCAACATTTATCGACTTTACCTTTTTGCCTGTGGGAGCATTAAAAATATATTTATCTGCAAGTCAAATATGTATATCAACTCTTTTAACCTTAAACTTCAAAACAATCGGCAGGAAGAAAAAACAGGATTGCTAGATTCGCTGATTTAAACGAAAGAATACAGTAAACTTCAAACTTACTTCCAAAATGTGGTTACGTTACCGACTAATTTTAACTTTTACAAAACATATACTATCAGATTCATATAAGATAATAATTTTTGCTTTTCATTTATGGAAATATGATAATAATACTTTAAGCATTTGATTTATGGAAATATAAATAAAAATTAAAAAAAAAAATTGTCACTGTTTAGAGCAGACCGCCAGCGCCTAGTGAGGTGCGCATAGGTGTTCCATTGCACCTGCGGCGCTCTTACACGCTTTTTTTTCGGCTATTCTTTGCCTTCCTTATCTCGCTAAATAATAAAAAAATAATTATTATTATTATTATTTTTATTATATAATATTATTATTATTCTGATATAGGATCCTGGAGCAACGGATGGGGGTACTTACAGATGCAATGTCAAAAATGAATACGGCGAATCGAACGCCAATCTTAACCTAAACATCGAAGCCGAACCAGAGCCAGAGGGTGAGGGCCCAACGTTCGTAGAAAAGCCACGCATTGTATCCGAAAACAATGGAAAATTGGTGATCATGGAGTGCAAGGTCAAAGCAGATCCCAAGCCAGACATTATTTGGTTCCGCAACGGCGAAGTGATCAAAGAAAGTAACAAATTGAAAATGTCAATGGAACAGCGTGGTGATCAGTACTATATTAAGTTGGAGCTGTTAGATCCACAGCTGGAGGACTCTGGTTTATATAAATGCAACATTAAGAATACATTGGGCGAGTTGAATGCGAATCTAACACTGAATATAGAAAGTGAGTACAAAAAAGCTTCTAAAACACTTCAAAACAATCTCAAAAAATTCCAAAAAGTTTATTACACATATTTTTCTAAAATTTCAAAATATCGGCCGACTATGTCTATAGTTGGCAGTGACTCAAAGGACAAGCTTAAAACCTTTCAGACTTCCCGGAGTTAGCTTCCTTTCTAGTTTATTTTATACATTCTATATGATTTATTTAATTTTTTGATAAATTGTTTTTCGAATTTCTTTAATTGAATCCCGTATATTGAATAAATCATATACCTTAATATAACATAATAATAATTTAATATAACATTTACTTTCAACAGTTGTTCCTGTTATCAAAGACAAACCAAAGATTATAAAAATTATCAAAAAACGAACGGTCGTCATCGAGTGCACAGTTGCATCAAAGTTCGAACCGAAGTGTACATGGTACAAGGAAACTAATACTGTTCAGGAGAGCCAGAGACATGTATACCTTGTAGAACAAACCAAGGATGGAGAGTTCCAAGTGAAATTAGAGATCAACGATGTCCAAGAGAGTGACAAGGGTGCCTATAAATTGGTGGCTAGCAACGAGAAAGGCGAAGCTGTCTCTCAAATTGTTAATCTCATTGATATTCCCGAGGAGGAGCGCAAGCCTGAAAAGCCGACTATATCCAGAAAACTCGTTGACCAAAAGGTTACTGAATCGAAGACTTTTGAGCTATTAATTAGCCTGACAAAGTCTGACCGAAAATGTAAAATTGAATGGTACAAAGGTAGTACCTTAATCCGTGAAACCAAGGATATTACAACCACTTTTGATGGCACGACGGCTCGCCTAACCTTTAGTAGTGCCAAATCTGAACATACTTCCAACTATAAAGTCATTGTGAGCAATGAAATTGGCAAGGATGAATCAGTTTGTAAAGTAACAGTTGAGAAAGGTAGCAAGAAGAAGGAAGAAGAAGAGCAGAAAAAGGAAAAGGAAAAGCAAAAGGATGAAAAAGAAAAGCAGCAAACGGTAAGGGAATAATTGTGAAATTGTTTAGAAAACCTTAAAATTATATGAAACGTACATAACTGCAATTTGTGATTACAACGGTTTTGATATTACTCAAGTAATGATTTTTTTTAAATACTAATAATTTATGTGTTATTAATCTAGTTTATTTATAAATATCTACTTATATATACTTTTCTTATTATTCTTACCATAACCTTATTTTACACCCGTCAATAACAAATACACTATATACCCATTCAACAAAATGGCCCCAACTAATCTGTAATTAAATAAAGATTGAAGAAAAAGAAGCCATTAAAGTGGAAGAAGAAAACAACACTGAACTTCCAAATAAAACAGAGACTGAAAAAGATTCAGAAAAAGAAACTGGAATAAAGCCGGGAACAGATACTAAAGATGGAAAACCTAAATCTGAAGACATCTTAAACGAAGAGAAAAATAAGGCGGAAAAGACGCCAGAAATGAAGCAGAAAAAACCAGCGGAGCTCGTTGATGACAAGGAAATTAAGAAACCAAAAGAAGAAGACAAAAAATCTAAAAAACGTTTGACAGACTCTGACGAACGAGTTACGGAGCCTATTTTAACAGATGAAGTGAACATAGAAGAGGAAAAGAAGCCAAAAACGAAGCAGATGAAACTAGAAGACGAGCCTGATTCGAAAGAGAATAAAACAGATAAAGTTAAAGAAGAAGAGACAAAAAAAACAGAAACGAAGCAGAAGGCGCCCGTCAAAGTGCAAAAACCCCAGAAGACTCTTGTAGAAGAGCCCGATTCTAAGAAACCAGATGAAAAAATTGAAGAAAAACAATCAAAAACACGTCAAAAGGAAACAATTTTACCCAAAAAAGATGATAGTATCCTAGAACCTGAAGAGGTAACATTTCAAAGGCCTATAAATTGCTAGTGTTGAATTAGCCGCTTCAGAAAACATTTTCCACAAACAAGCTTACTAACAAAAATAAGCATGTTTCTGTCTTTAAAAGATAAATCATATTAATTTCAAAACGCATTTTTATACCCTTGGAGTATATTACAATTTTTGTCAGAAGTTTGAAACTCAGCGCACTAAAGAAGTTTGCGGACATCTCCAATACTATAATGTATATATTCTTGATAAGCATCAACAGCCGAATCTATCTAGCCATGTCCGTCTGTATGTCAGTCTGTCCGTCCGTCCGCTTCTACGCAAATTAGTCTCTTAACTATTAAGCTATCTGATACTGGGTTTATACACACACTCGAAGTAGATGAGATGCCAGACCTGTAAAATTGGTATATTCAGCGTTTATTAACCCTTTCATGCCCACTGTTGCATATATTCAACATTGACTTAGTATTTCAATTTCGGTTACCATTAAATATTTTTCGAAATTCGGATTAAACGTTACTTGGCGTTAAATATTTTTGATGTGGCCCCAGTTTAATTCGGGCATGAAAGGGTTAAACAGATTTTAGCTGATAGTGCCACACCATTTGATGCATTTGCCCTATATTAAACCCAGTAAATTTCTGTTTAACAAACAGATAGAAATACTTATTTTACACGTCTGAAATCTCATCAGTATGAACGAAACATTCCAAATATTATTCTTCTCGTTGCATGTAGTTGTCATTTTATACATCACCAGTAATGTTTGTCTATTCGCTGTCATAGTAATGAACCGTTACTAACGGTTGGGTCAAATGTCAAACTGCAAGGGTATACAAACTTCGGCTTCGCGAAGTTAGCTTCCTGTCTTGATAATATTAATATATATATATATATATATTCTATTCACAGCAACAAGGTGCAGAACAAAAAGTACAAAAGAAAGTTGAACGCAAGGTAAGAGAAGATAACTATCAGGAGAGCCAGAAAAATCGCCGAGGATAGTTAGTTTGGTGACTTAAAGTTGCCCACATTTTTAACAAAATTTTCATTGACTTCCTAACTCTTGGCGATTTTTGTGAACAGGCTGTATTAATTAAACTAAACTTAAAATATTTCTTTTAAACTTTATTAAGATGAAATAGATATATTAAGCTTCGAACTATTATATATATTATTATTATACGCAATGAAGGAAGCATTTCCTATCCCATATGTAAATATATTCTTGATCAGCATCAGAAGTCGAGTCGATCTAGGCATGTGCGTCTTTGCGTCTTTCTGTCTGTCTTTTGCCACGTGAGCTACCGCACTATTGGGCGAAAAACTTTGAAGAGGTATTGATAGAAGCAATAAAGTTAGTAAAAAACGTCATAAGTTGATATTATGTGATGCACAATCTTTTTAAGATTATAAAATAAATTTTGCTTTTGTTTTTTAGTATAATTAATTTATTTATTTGAATATCAAGTTCCAACTGTGGCGGTATTTTTTTTTTAAATTACATTTTCTAAAAAAAAACTTTGAAATCTGACAAATACATAGATACAAAAAGCTCCAATAGGAACAATCAATAGGAACAGCTCCAATAGGAACAAGAAAAAAATATAATTTTGTTGCTTTTTACCATATTTACATCAAATCCGGGATATAGCATTTTTTTATTTCAATTTTCTTTAATATCACTCTCAGAACAATCAAATATATTTTCATACCTGTGCTGATCTGTGCTGATCAAACTAGCCTTGCTTGTTTAAATAATTTATTTTATTAAGTTTCATAATAACCTGTAAATCATTAGATTATTTAATTTATTCAATAATTTATATATACGTAATATTATTGGCACTGATCTATAAATACAGTTTATTAATTTACTTATATTATTTTATGTTAAATGTTAAATGTTAAATGTTTTTGGTATTTGTTCATTCAGGCAAGTATTGTATCTGTTAAAGAGGAGATCTCCTCGTCCGAGGTTCGTCGTCAGTCGATAATCCAGTCGCAGGAGGAAATCTCTGTAGAAGATACAAAGATGTCATCATCATCGCGGAGGTCATCCCTAGCGGCAAGTTTTAAATTTGTAATTTATTTGTGTGTCAATTTTTTATTTCATAAATGTTTTTAATGTTAAAAGATTGAGGAATCTAAAACAGGCTCACGGCGCTCATCCATCATTGAAAAGAAATCATTGGAAGTGAGTATTAAAAATACATTTTTACATGTTTTTCTAAAAGTTAAACCGAAGCATGTTAAGTACATTAGCTTGAAGTCCCATAAATCCCATAAATATGCCTATAAGAAAAAATATTTTCCCACTGTAGCAGGCCGATAGTAAGCATCTAGAAGCTAATAAGAACCCACAAGCCATAAAGGAAGAGATACCTAAGCTAAAGCCAGCTGAAAAGCGACGAACTTCAAAGGTGAGAAGAGACTTAAATGATTAAAATCTCTTTAAATATTGCGAATTTCTCACTCTACTATCTTCTATATTGTTCTCTTAAGTCTAAAATGATATTCAGCAATGTGCAAATACTGTTTTCTCCGTTAATATCTCTTATATATTAATAAAAAAAAATGGCATTCTCTAAACTGTGACTCACTTTCCGCTGCTTATTAACTTTCTATTCTAAGTTTAAAAGTGTGTTGAAAACCCGAAAATGTATTACTTTGTAATACTTTTGTCGAGTTAAGAGTATTGTTTTGTGACGTGTTTATAACATATTGTGTATCAGCCATCATGTCTTATTGTTTTATATTACACTGCAAAATATAGATAATTGAGGAAAATAAACCTGTAGAAGAATTACCAAAACTACGAAAAACTTCAATTGCTTCACCGAAAGAGGAACCCAAACCAGAAGTGGCGAAACCAAAGTCAAAGGCCAAACCAAAGCAAAAGGCTAAATATGAAGAGTTACCCGAAATCCCAGACTATGAAAGACCCGTACTAGAGACGTATGAAAAATCAGAATTTACGCCTACAGATTTTACCCGTGAATTGGAAATACCAAATAAGATGGAAAAACCGATTTTAGATAGTGGCAAAAAGGAGGTTGACTCACCTCCTCAAAAGAATGGCATTCCAAAGGTACACTTTCTTTATTTTCCTATTATATTTTATTTGTCTTTGTGTTATACATTTATAATATTTATGTGCCATAAAATGTGTCGTCTGTTATATGTTTAGAAAGCGGAGCTTATTGAACATCCGGCAGAGGAAGCTAAAACCCTAAAACTTGGTAAAGGTAAACTGCCTGATGAAAATGATAATCGTGATGGCGCTACTTTGAAGCCAGTTATAATTGAGCCCGAGGTAATGTTTAAAGTATAAAACTGCAATAATATTTAATTTTAAATTCAAATCAATATTGCCTTTTGAATAATTCCTATATATATATATATATATATATTCATATATGTATCTATATACTAATTTTGAAAGCCCTCTGAAGGCTTTTTTTATACTCTAGTCATAAGTTTGCATAGCAGTGAACGAGTCATTCCATCAGCAACAACAGCCGAGTCCATTTAGCCATGTCCGTCTGTTCGTTTCTACACGAACTACTCTGTCAGTTTTAAAGATTTTTGGATGAAACTTTCCAAATAGTCTTCTTTCCATTCCAGGAAGTATACATGTAAATATGAACGGCTGATCGGACGACTAAATCATAGAGGTTCCATAGGAACAAAAGTTATAAATTCGTTGTTTTTCAACTCGTGTGCTTATACTCCGAGACATACTAGTTTGTTTCGATTTTAGAAATACGATTTAAATTATATCAAAATTAATGGCTATAACACTTAGCTGCCATAGAACCGATCGTTCAATTTATATATCAGATATATCAATTTATACATCTAAGTTTTTACTTCATTAGAACGGTTGGTTCTAATTGCAATTACCCTTGCAGTGTTATGCAAACTGCGACTATGTTTCTTGCTTCTGCTTGTTTTTGTTTTTATTTTTTAAGTGTATATTCCACAATCCAAGCCTTATCTGAAATCATACCTTCCCTTGCAGCCGCATGAGCCTAAGAACAAAAATGATAAAAATAAAAAGGTAAGTTCATTATTCTTAGTATTGAATGGAATAGAAACTTCGGCTAGCCGAAATCCGAAGTTCTAGATATAGGTTTAAATTATTGACTTGGAGAATATTGTGCCTGCAGTATGTAGGTTTATCCTTAGTTATCCTTTAATAATCAAACACTAAACTGCACCAGGTCGAAGATAAGCCATCTGTATTAGATATTATAAAGCAACGACGTCGGTCCTCAATTAGAAATCTGATGACTAAGGAACCAATTCAAAATGAATCATTCCTTGGTGTTATTTTAAAGCCAGTGATTAAGGATGCTAAAGAGCTAGCAGAGCCCCAGCAAGCTAAACAATTGACAAAGGTAACACAATCTTTCGAGCAAGATTTTTGTTCTGATTATGTCTCTCTATCTCTTTTATATACAATTCTTAACTAAACAAAATTTTCACGATTTCGGTAACCTGTTCGGGTTATTCTGCCGTCACATTAAAGTTCAATTGAAGGTATCAAACTCGAAAGCTCTATCTGCCTCTCTGTCTGTCTCTTTTTCCATGTCTCTCTCTCTTTATCTGAGACTCTCATTTTCTCAGTCTTTTTCTGTGCCTGTCTCTATCTCTATATATACCTCTATGCTATTTACTTGTTGTACAAATTATACATCCACACAATATCCCTAATATCCTATATACCCATTCCACATATACCAAACAAAAAAGGCAAATGCATTGGAACAGTTCTCCCCCACAAAGCCCATGAAGGCTCAAGTATCAGAGTTGGTAAAGCCCGAACCCTTGGCCACTCTTGTCGATGACTATGAGCGTCCCACTTTAGAGAAATATGAACCAGTCGAAATTGATAAAGCCAAAAAAGAGAAATCCACACCTGCCATTATTATACCGGATGTAAAGCCACAAGAAAGGCCAACAGAAAAAGCTCAGGTAATAATTCTTAAGTTCGTATAATAACAAATAAACCTAACCGTGCGAGCGCTCATTGAAAGAGCAAGACTGACATTAGCTAATAATAAATCAACTGGCAGAAAAAGTTGAGAGAAAAAAGTTTAAACTAATAATTTACGATCCGCTTATCTGTGATTACAATATTACTTATTCCAAAAACCGTTAAAGTAAGTCTTATATACATTTACAAATTATATCAGTTTATAAAAATCATAACGTATAATACTACAAAGAATATACAAAGAATAATACAATAAATAGCACCTTCTTAATTAAACTAGAAAGTATACATACCTCCCTCAAACACTATGAAAGGTTATTTATATACAATACATCTTATATTTATATATAAATAAATTTTTATATATTTAATGCTTTGCCGCAATACGTACATATTTTATGTCAAAAATATATGTACATACATATGTATTTATGTATATATGCATCATTTTGTGATAAAACTGTCTTTGATGTCTGTCTGTCTGTAGTTGTCTCTCTAGCTAAGCGGTTCCGTTTAAAACTTTTCATAATTTTTGTTTTATAAGATTTCAGTTTAGACTTACCAATCAATTAAAAATCACTACTATATTTGACAATATAAAATATGGTTAACTCAAATACTTAATTTTCTGTCGGATTGTAATTAAGTATTATAAATGTGACGTCATAATATTTACTTAATATATATAATAATCATGCCAGCATTTAATTACACAATAACGGTGGGTATAAATAATTCCAATAACGTAATTAGTAGCTTGTTATCCAATAGTTTATATATTATATATATTATTAATATTTTTGGTGACATCGACTTTTAATTTAAATGCTTAAAACTTTAATTTTTGTATTCTATTTTGTAAATAAATTTTAGCTTCTACAAAACACCCATCTTGTTATACAAAATTTCCTCGTTCATATTTTTTTCTCTTAAATATATATTTTTTTAAAAGGACGAAAAACCAAAAACTCCCAGAATGCAACCCCCGGCACCGGGCGAGCCTCCCAAGATCGAGGTAATAAGGGAGAAGCGACCATCGCTGGCACCTGAGCCGCCAAGTCGTCGTGGGTCTCTAGTACCCCCAGCGGATATGGGACGACGACCTTCATTGATCATTAACGACGAGGTAAGGAATAATTTTAACTTCTTATTCTCTAGAGGAATTGGATTGTTAGCTCATCAGTAAAGGATTTCTCCAAAAATCCGAATAATTCTTAATGCAGAACCAAAGATCCATCTACTTACATTATAATACACACAATTATTAAATTTCATTAAACTAAATAAATTTTTTTTTAAATTAAATTTAAAAAAACGTACGATGCCTATTATTTTTATATTATATAAATATAAGTTTAATTTTGAGCACAAAGTGCGACAAACATTTTAAATAGTAAATGAGTACATCACTAGATTTGTATGCGCTTGCAGGGTATTCGAATTTTGGTCAGAATTTCCTTTATTATTTTTAAAGTATATATATTAAAGTGACTGAATAATGGCTTGGCTAATTAACTGTGCTAATCTCTCTATCTCTAAGTGCTTTAATTAGTAATTTACTACAATGTAGCTAATTTCTATATATGTATTTACTTATGTTCCCTTTTATATATGTACCTACCATACCACCATGCAAAAATGTCCTAAACCCCTAAACAACAACATCAACCTGCAATCAATAAACCAACAAATACAATTTAACCATATATTACAACAAACCAACAAATGTATGGTAAAACGCACCAATAAAACATCAAATAAAACAATTACTTCAACGTTATTACCCTTTTCGCATTCAACAACAACAAAAATACACAAATACAACAATAAATAAAAAATATACTCCAACGTGTTCCCTTTGCATTCCAAACAACCAACAAATCAAAAAATGCAATTTCATTATAAATAACAAACCAAAAAAATTGTTGTTGAAATGCACCACAATATATAAAAAATACTCCAACGCATACCCCTTTTGCATTGAACAACAACACTCAACAATCGTTTCCACACTCCGTCAAATCCTTCATCAAAATCAACAATAAACACAACCCAAAAAAAAAAAAACAAAATATAAATAAAATCAGAAGAAACTCCGACCCGGCGAAGTAATGGATACGCGGGTAAGAAATTTCAATATTTCTTTTTCCAATTTATTATTATTGTAGCGGAACTATTTATTCTCTTAATATTTCTACAATTTCTCGTATAATATTCAAATATTAGTGGCTGATATATGGCTAATAATACAGCACATATAATAGAGCATATTCACGGTGAAAATAATAGCAATATTAAATAGTAATTCAAAATATAGATTTTATGTAGGGTTTTATAGATACTAAGATATCTTGGAGTATAAGAAGAATGTTACATATATATATTGAAATCCAAGACATCATATTTGCATTTAAACTTGTTATAAGTAATTTGTTTTTCAGGAAAATTAAAATTAATATTTACAATCGAAAACTATTTTTTTAACCGCAGCTACGTACATTAAAAATTCAAATAAGTATGCCCGCCTGCTGTGCCTAGATAAAGCCAGCATATTTATTATTATTTTTAAAAGTACAGTAAAATGTTGACTAATGAATAACAAGGGAAACATGAATTTTTTGAATGCAACGCGATGGCTCACTGTTGTTCCTGAAATATGCAAACATATTCATATTTTTTCAACGCTTGGCCTTCGTAAAAAAATATTTTATATTCATATATCTATCTTTATACATATATATACACTATGATATTTATTTATAAAATACGATGTGGGCTACATACATATACATGCAACCTTTAAGGCCTTGTCGTATATATACATATGCGAACCATATATCAGTTGTTTTTAGTTGCTAGGGTTTATTATTCAAATATATTAGTGCAAGTGAACTGGCAACATCTCTAGTTCAAGCTTTATTTCGGTATTTCGGTTGGATAAGCAATCTACAAGTTATAAAAACATAAATATTAAAGTCTAAATTTTAATTGAAAAAAAGAGAAAGCAGGAAAGTAAAGTAATATTATTTACATAATCCTAAAAATAAATATATAAAAATTAAGAAAAACAATCAAGAACACTTGTACACTTACATCATTTAGTTGCTTTAGTATTGTGTACCTAACGTGGATCAGCAAGCATTATAATACTATTCAAATCATATTCCAGTTATTGAGGCCAGGAGAGGTCGGTGAAGGACAGGTGAGAGAGATTTTAGCTGCGCATTTAATTACACACACATTTAGTTTTTGTGTTTTTTATTAGCATTCAAATGTATCATCTGAAGATTTCAAAGCATACCTAAAAAAATATTATCCTACTCTTTGAATCGAAACTCATTCAAAGACTTAATCTATTCCCAACGCATTTTTCACACAGAACAAGAAATTTCATATATTTAATATTAAAATTATTAAAAAGTTAACTCTATTTTATCTAATTGCATCCAATATATTTCTAATAGTAGTCGTTGTTCCAAGTTGAATTCATTTTCAGCATTGTTAGTTAGTCACTTGTTTAGTTTTCTTTTATATTTCTTAGGTGAAATATGTACCCACAACATAACAATAAATCATAAAGCTAATTATGAAAAACAAGTGTAAAGCTAAGCATAGCTCAGCTTTCTTTATTTATTTTTAAATAGATTTTATTTATTTCTTGTAAAAATTTAAACCGTAAACAGATCTTTAATCTGACTTCTTTCCCAATTTTTATATTTTTTTGGAATGATGAATAGCTAAAGCAACCACGACCTGGCGAAATGGGGGACACTAAACAGGTCTCGAAAAATAAATGGTCAAGTTTGATCAATAATTTTGTAATATACTATTTACTATGTGTGTTCGTTTGCCTTTATAATTATTTATTATTCAAATTTGAATGGAAGTTATTATTGTGAATAGTTAGGACATACACATGTATGTAACATTCAAAAGTGCGACCTCTCTGTAAATATTCATATATTTTCTAAATATTTATAAGCTCAAAATCATTGAATTTTGTACTTCAGAGTTCAAAGGAATATATGATATACCTACCTTTTACTAAAGGATTGTAGCACAGAAGAAGGAAGAAAGCCTTTTTAAACTTCAATGAGCATATGGCAGTTTGTAAAAATTACAAAATAAAAATATTGCGGGGATTTTAAGGCATGAAGAACAACTATTTTTATTGAAGTCACTGCACTTGATTGCAATTAAGCATATTTCTATGAAGGGCATAATATATTATTTTAATGTTGCGTGCTTCTTGAGTTTATTCCAAGGCTGGACTTAATGAATACACTTAAAAGTTACAAAGTTATGCTTTTATTACCTATGATTACTTATTAGGGAAACGGATAATTTAGCTTAGACTGGCGTATTTATCACATCATTTTAATAAATGATGAAAATTCAAATAGAAAAAAATATTAATTATGTAGTGCCCAGTTACCATTAGAATCTCAACACATCAACTTAATGGTAAAAATCAATCATATCATTATATATAAAACAATCAGTTAGGTACTAATTTGTTTGTTTAAGTAATAATATTAAGGAGTAAATAATTTATATACTGTACTTATTGTTAACAATAAAAAGTAAAAGTAGTTTGTGTCTTGGTAGTTTGAAAGTTTCTTATATACCTTAAATCCCGCCACTGTCCACGGAATGCTTTTTTTAATTTTTAGTACAAATATATATATTACAAAACATTAACCACACACACAAGATACTTAAATATTATTCAAAGGAATAATGAAAATGTTTATTGCATTTTGCCAATTATATTAGGAGCTGAAGACTTGTACTTTCCGTGACACTTATACTTTCCGTCATCAGTCGCACTCTGTAAAATCTTGCTGAAAGTATTATAGTAATAATTTATTTATTTGCACTTTTTCTATTTCGATAAAAAATCGGAGCACGTATTAATACATATTATTGGAAAGTTCCCGGAAAATATAAAAAGACATCTTGAATGTTATATCCGGGCATGGAACAACATTTTCATTATTTATTGTATAACCCTTATCCCTTATCCTTTTTGTTTATATTTTATTTTCTGTGACCATCATCCGTCTACGTACGCGTCCAATGTTCTGTATGTGATGTTTGGTCAATAATAGCGACGAAGACCATCGATTGATGTTCGCCGTCCTAGTGTTCAAGATCTTGAAGATCTTATTAACAAACCATCGACACCATTACGCGATGTTGGCGATGGCGGTCCTCCATCAATTGTTGATGTCCAAGAGTCGTACTCGGTGGTGGAAGGTATGTTTCCATGTATTTTTATCATATAGTTTACAAATATAAATATATGTATATATCAGTAATAAAAATGAAAACAAAATCCATTTCCTTAAGTCAAAACTAAAACCAGATACATATTCCACAATCTATACAAATAGTTGTGCTCGCAAATAACAGTTTTCCGATTATCTTCAAAGCTCTTAGTAGCCAAGAAAAGTCAACTGAGAACCCTCTACCGAATGTCAAATTAGTATGAAGAGAGACAATATTTTATTTGCGAGCAGTGATTTTTATACAAATATCTTCATTGTTCACACTTATTTCATAAAAATACTTGACTAACTTGTTTGTAAATGTTAACAATAATTGTTTTTTGTAGACTCGACTGCTTATCTTACGGTCGGCGTCGAAGGTTGCCCAGCGCCCACATTTAAGTTCTACAAGGGCGTTAGTGAGATCCTTGAGGGCGGTCGTTATAAATTCCTTACCGATGGTCAAACAAACACAATTACATTGTGTATGCGTAAGTGCAAGCCCAATGACGAAAGTAAATACAAAGTTGTTGTATCAAACATACATGGTGAGGACTCGGCGGAGATGCAATTATATGTCTCCGATTCAAGCGGCATGGACTTCCGTGCTATGCTCAAAAAAAGACGTTATCAAAAATGGGACAAAGATGAACAGGATCCCAATTGGGGTGATCTGAAGGAAACGGAAAAACCGTTGCCGGCCCTTAAAAAAGTTGAAAGGGTAAGAAGAGAAGAGATTCTTGTTAGAAATTATGAGAATTATGAAATTCTCTATCTTATGTTGGCACTGATTCAGTGTATTCAAATAATTATATTTTAATATATATATATATATATATATGTATATGTATATATATATATATACTTATTAACTTTAAACTGAATCTAATTTTACAACGGCTTGAGTTTCTTTTATTTTACTAAGCTCTCCAAGAAATGCTATGATTAATTTCGCATTAGTGTTACAAAGTTTGAAATAGAAAAATATATTTTAGGATGAATTAGGAAGTGTAAGCATTTTCTAAGCTAAACAAATTTCATTTTAAAATATCTAAAATTCTATAATTGTTTAAGTTTCTCCGTTTTTTTTTATTTTGAATCTTAAAAAATCTTAAGTCTCGTAAGGCAGCGATTTGAAGTGAGGAGCGATATCCGATATTCATCTCTGTAAAGATGCAGCATTATCCTTAAACTTTAAGATGATTTTTTCATTATCCTTTGAAATGTTTACAAAAGAATTACTTTTCCGACTTGTGAAAAGTCGCCAAATATTTATGGATATTATTTACGGTTGTCATAACTGAAAATATTTAGGCGCCAGGATCACGTAGACCATCTTTAGCCGAACTGATCCCCGATTGGCCGACACTACATCCATTTCGGAGAGAGGAGGTGCGCTCTTTCTTTATATTAAACTTTTAAATATTTAAACAAAAAAAAATAATATTTGAATTACTCAATTTGTATTTTCAGTGCTGAAAGCGAAGATTTTATTGTTTTTTGCTGATTTTAAATCAGTCTATTTTATTTACAAGTTTTTATTTTAATGATCAATTTCATCCGCTCTAGGATTTTCCTTGAAAAGTGACTAAGACATAGACATTTTCTTCTTTTTTTGTCGAATGGATATTGAAATTTGATTTTTTGTAATTTTGTACCTAGGCTATTTGAGATTTGGACTTAAAAAATAATTTTAAAAAAACGTAACACTTCTGTTTTTCCTATTCTATGCTGGATTTAACAATAATAGCATGTTTTATGTTCCGTCATGGAAAGCTCTAGTAGATATGTATATGCCCTTACTATCAAGCGTAAAGCAGAGTCTTATTTACAAAGTTCGATATACGAGTTAAGTTATAATATATATAATATATATTATTATATACATATATATATTATATTAAAGTATCAGTTTCAAAAATGCTTGAGCATTCGCTGAAAAATGCATTGTTCCACAAGTATTTTGACAATTCTTTTTAAAACAACTATATTTCTAATAATTTTTGTAAGCGTATTTGAATATAAAATGCTTATTAATCGTATGTATGCTAAAATGCAAACAATGTATTTTTTTTTTTGGTTTTGAAATCATAATAAGTATACGTATACAGCATAAAAAGCATGTACCACTTCAAATAAACCATTAAGAAATAATCCATTAAAATATATCTCTTACAAATTATGTTCTTATAACTTTTTATTTTAAAATTATATACATATATGTGAGAGATTTTATTTTAAATATTTATATTCAAACAACAAAAAAAATCGTATATCGGAATTTATATGTATCTAAACTTTACCCATTTTTGACAACGTGTAATATGTGTGATGATGATGATGTGGCGGAGCCCAGAAAGTAGAGTCGTTCCTTAGTCCGTTAATTGATCAGTTCGCTAAGGAGGGCAAGGATAAAAAGGTTGTGTTCGAAGCGAGATTCAGCAAGCCGAACTGCAAGCCAAAGTGGCTTTTCCGCAAAGATGTAAGTAGCACCACTAGAAAAACATCAAATTTTTAAACACAAATTTTCATAATATTATAGGAAGTATTTACGGGCAGTAAATTTAAGTTTAAACAAGAAAACGATACATATCAATTGATAATTACTACTCCGAAAGTTGAAGATACTGGCAAGTATACAATAGAAATTGGTGGTGTTTCCAGTACGGCCTTTTTAAATGTCGAAGAGCCAGATCCATCGTATACTTTCACGAAACCTCTGAAAAAAAAACTCGAAGGATTTACGCAGCATGAAACGACAATGGAGTGTTCCGTTAGCAGTAGTATGGCTAATGTCCATTGGTTTAAAGATAATACCAAAATCGAGTCGGATGATCCACGTTATCTAATCTCCAAAGATATTAATGGTAATCTTAAACTTATCATTAAGGATACGATACTTGAAGATTCGGGACTGTATCGTTGTCAGTTGGATAAGCAGCCCGATAAGACTGAGTGTACTCTCAAGGTTACCGAGTATCCGTACAAATTTGTCAAAGTTCTTAAATCACAGCAATGCATTGAAAAGGATACGGTGACTCTCGCCTGCGAGATTGATGATGCTCGTGGTGAAGTCCAATGGTTCCGCAATAATGAAGAAATCAAACCCGATAAACGTTTCCAAGTTGTTAAAGATGGCCGAAAACGCAAGCTGGTGATAAAGGATTGTAAGGTCACGGATGCCGGTCAGTTTAAGTGTACAACAAATGCGGATACAACAGAAGCTGAAATTATTATAAACTGTAAGGCCAATCGTACTTCCATTTCTATAATTTTATTATTTTGTATTGAAATTTCCATATAGATCAAAATCGTTTTAATAAAAAGCTCAAGGATACCGATGCCGTTGAAAGGGAGAAGCTAGTTCTCGATATCGAACTTCAAGATCAAACAGCGCCCTGCGATTGGAAATTTAATGGCGAACCTATTGTGCCAAGTGATCGCATAGAGATCAAAAACTTGGGAGGAGGAAAGCATCAACTAATCTTCAAGAACTTGGATATGTCCGATGAGGGTGAAATTACCTGCGAGTCTGGAAATCTTAGTTCTAAGTGTAATATTTCGGTGCGCAAGGGCGAAAGTAGGCCAAATATTGATTGTCCTGATGAATTTGCTGGACCTATTAGTTCACCTGTCGTCTTAGAAGTACCATTTAAAGGTAAGTAAGAATTTAAATCCACTTTTAATTTGGGAAATTTGGAAATCGAGAGGGCATGGTTGCCGACTGCGAAATAGCAATGAATGTGCTCGATAAGCTCCAGAAGGTCAAAAAAGGAAGGCCTCATTCCGATACAAAAATGTTAGCAGATAGGAAAATTAGGAATTTTGGATTTACTTTGCTGTATAACTAATTAGATTCTTAAATATTTTTCTATATTTTTGACACATATTACTTTAGTATCCGGTACAAAGCAAACCCCTGTGGAAGCAAAATTATTCAAGGATGGCAAGCCCTTGCCTGTCAAAGATGTAGAGGTCGCAGTTACCGATGACAAGGTGACATTTAAGATAAAGAAACCATCCCGAGATTTATCCGGACCATATCAAATTAAAATATCCAACGGTCAAGGTGAAGATACCAAGGATGTACAAGTGATATGTCAAGATGTGCCACAACCCCCGAATGACATTGATATCACGGACATATATCAGACATCGTGCGTGGTTAACTTTAAGCCACCATCTGATGATGGCGGTTCTCCTCTTATTAAATACTTGATTGAACGACAAGATTTGAGCAAGAAACAAGGCTGGGAACCAGTTGCTGAGGTTAAACCTAACGAAAAATGTAGCAAAAAGATCGATGACTTGATACCGAAGAAGCAGTACAGATTCCGGATTCGTGCTGTCAACAGTATTGGTCCCTCAGATCCGGCAACCTTTAAGAACACAATCCTAGCTAAGGATCCATGGGATGAGCCTGGTAAGCCCAAGGAAGTGGATCTCACTGACTGGGACAAGGATCATGCAGATCTGAAGTGGGAAGCACCAGATAGTGATGGTGGTGACCCGATAACAGCTTATGTTGTGGAATACAAAGAAAAGTTCTCCAATGACTGGGTTACCGGGAAAGAAGTTGATGGCGATGCTAGAGCCGCCACAGTTGATGGCCTTAAAGAAGGCCAGCAGTACGAATTCCGAGTCCGTGCTGTTAACCGAGCAGGACCAGGTGAACCCAGTGACAAGACCAAATCCATTATTGCCAAATGTCGTTTTGTCAAACCCTTCCTGGTTGGCGATGGTCTCAAAAATATAACGGTGAAAAAGGGCCAAACCATACGTTATGATATAAAGTATGATGGTGAACCAGAACCAAAAGCAAACTGGGTAAAGAATTCCGATAGCTTAAAGTTCGATAACCAACGCATTTGTCTCGAACAATTAGAGAGAAACTCATCGATAACTATAAAAAAATCTGTGAGAAAAGATACAGGAACATACAAATTGATATTATCTAATAGTTCCGGCACCATAGAGTCTGAAGCCCAAGTTGTGGTCCTCGATCGACCCTATGCTCCGGGTGGACCCTTTGAACCCGAAGAGGTTCGTGCTAATCACATCAAAATGAAGTGGAGACGTCCTGAGGATGATGGTGGTTGTGACATCACAGGCTATGCTTTGGAGCGGATGGATGAGGAGACGGGACGTTGGATACCCGCGGGAGAAGTTGGTCCTGATGAGACTTCCTTTGACTTTAAGGGATTAACCCCGAATAAGAAGTACAAATTTCGTGTCAAAGCGATTAACAAAGAAGGAGAATCGGAGCCTCTAGAAACCACCGATGCCATTTTGGCCAAGAATCCCTATGATCCACCAAGTCCTCCCAGTCAACCCGTTATCGATGATTACGATAACAAGAGTGTCCTCCTTAAGTGGAAGAGACCGCCATCAGATGGCGGTCGTCCAATAACTCATTATGTCATTGAAATGAAAGATAAATTCTCTCCTACCTGGAGTGAGGTCACCAAGACGGAGGATCCTACTCCAGAGTGTTCGGTCGAAGGATTAAAAGAAAAGATGATCTATCAATTTCGTGTGAGAGCCGTGAACAAGGCTGGAGCTTCGGAACCATCCCAACCCACCGATAATCACCTTTGCAAGCACAAAAATCGTAAGTTTTTCCTTAAATTTTACTTACATTTGGCTGTCACCTTTTTGGCTTAATATTTTTAAATCACGCAACTTTCAAAGTGCTCTTTTGCAGTTTACTTTTTAACAAATTTTTCAGCTTTCAGAGACGTTTTACGCATAGACTTTTATTATGAAAAATCAATATAATAAAATTATAGAGAAATAATCGCTTTTAAAATAGTTTTATAAATATAATGCTATGCATGTGTGATTATTAATTTTGTATCAACGCTAATTAGTTGGGATTTCACTTTTAGCAGAAAACCGCAACGCTTTTCATGTGTATGTATTACATTTTCTAAAATATTTTTATTAATATTCTTATAAGCTATATAGAGCATTTTGTTAATTTATTTAAATTTAAATTTAAACCTTTTATAGTCAAACCTCTGATTGATCGTACGACCTTTAAACGAGTTACTATAAAGAGTGGCCGCACCCATAAATGGTCCGTTGATGTCGCCGGTGAACCTAGCCCCGAACTCCATTGGAGTTGGCGGGATGATGTTCCCTTAACAAATGGGGATCGTATCAAGATTGAAAATGTAGACTATCATACCGATTTTGTGATCACAAATGTATTGCGTAAGGATAGTGGTTTTTATACCTTAAAAGCAGAAAATCGTAATGGAATCGATCGTGAGACAGTTGAATTAATTGTTTTGGGAAAACCCAGTTCACCGAAGGGACCTCTTGCCGTCTCTGACGTCACGTCCACGGGTTGCAAGTTGCAATGGAAGAAGCCTGAAGATGATGGTGGTGTACCCATCAAGGAGTATGTTGTGGAAAAGATGGACACCGCGACAGGCAAGTGGGTAAGAGTTGGTCGCTCTCCCGGCGAAAAGGAACCACCCAGCTTTGATGTAACTGGTTTAAATCCTGGCTCGGAGTATATGTTCCGCGTTTCCGCCGTCAACGAAGAAGGTGAATCCGAACCATTAACCACTTTGGTCGGTGTCGTTGCCAAAGATCCCTTCGATGAGCCCAATAAGCCGGGTACTCCCGAGGTCACTGATTATGATAATCAAAGTGTTAACTTAAAGTGGACAGCGCCAAAGAATGATGGCGGTGCCCCAATACAGAAATATATTATTGAAAAGAAGGACAAGAATAGAACAGATTGGGAGAAGGCTTTGGAAATACCCGGAGATCAGCTGGAAGCAACAGTCGCCGGGCTCCAAGAATACGGAGAATATCAGTTCCGTGTTATAGCAGTTAACAAGGCGGGTCCATCCCCACCATCTGATGCAAGTGTTCCTCAGATTGTAAAGTACAAGAAACGTAAGTGACTTTTGCAATAAATCTTACGAGCAATCAGGCCTTTTCCAGTTTTCACTCGGAAGTGAATTTGATAACATTTTTGAATTACCCTTTAACATACTCAAATTTCCCTTCTTAATTTTACGATTTGCCATTGAATTTCCCTTTGGTCCCATTTGAAAAATGCATTTGCTCTGCTTGAGTTTTGCTGCCCGATCGAACTTTAGCTTTATTATCTTTAGCTACATCAATTATACAACAACAAATTTGCAATAAGATCATTGAAAATCGATCCATTTCGATCAAATTTAATTTAAGATCAAAGTTGTGTCAATTGTTATTCCATTTACCTGAAAACTTTACATTTTACATAGTCGTTTTATTTTCGTTATTTTTTTATTATACCCTTGCTGTCTCGCTATTACTAATGGGCATGGGCAGAATGCAGCAAGGGAGGATGCAAAAATCAGCGCTGACAGTATTTTGAAGGATATTAGCTTTTTCTAGCGGGAAAGTTTTAGAAAACTAACAATAACTAATCCTTTATTCAACAAGCAAAATCATCATTGTTTATAATATTTAATTAGTTCACAATATATATTGTATATAATAAATATATTTAAAAAAATTATAATTTTATATCAATTTGTTATATACAATAATTGGTTCTTTACTTGAAATGGTTCTTTGTAGCCTAAAATTTACACCTGGAAATTATATTAAGTAATTGCCTATAATTAATAAATATCATTATCCGATATATTTTTAATTTTGTTAGTTTTTTTTTTAATTTTTCATTAGAATAAGCTTTTTTCCGCTAAAGTTGTGTCAGCACAAGTTATTATCTACCGTTGCGTGATACATTACCCATGCGTAAGAGGGAGAACGCAAGCTGTAACTGTTATTTGCAAGCAAAACGGTGAGCGGTGGTGGGTGTATCGCCGATTTTCGTGACGATCCTGACTCGGTTTTACTCCGTCCCACAAAATCCATGACGCGTCTAAAGAAGTTTCCCTTCAAGAAACATATAAAAAATTTTTCCTCGACTAAAATCGAATTCTTAAAAAGTCTATTTTTACCTTTAAATGTATATAACTATAATAACTAAAATTACTATAATATATACAATATATACAATAAAACTAAACTTTTACGTTGTAAGTCTAAGAAACTAAAATAAATAGTAACATATATATATATGTATTTTTAGTGAAACCTCGCATTGATCGAACAAACCTTAAACCTTTGCTAATCCGTGCTGGCAAGCCCATTAAGTACGATGTTAATGTTCGCGGCGAACCTCCACCGACAATAATTTGGTATCAAAATGATACAGAACTTAAGCCTGAAGAATTACCTAGTAATAGCGAAATTAAAAACATCCCATATAATACAAAGATATCCATTATTGATACGGTTCGCAAGAATACGGGAATTTATAAAGTAAAAGCTATTAACGAACACGGAGAAGATGAGGCTACTGTTGAAGTTAATGTCCTAGCTCCGCCTGGTAAACCAAAGGGCCCCTTAGAGGTCAAGGATGTGACTAAGGACAGCTGTAAATTGAAATGGAAAAAGCCCGAAGATGACGGTGGCAAACCCATTACAGCCTACCAAGTTGAAAAGTTTGACACAAAACAGGGTCGGTGGGTTCCTGTCGGTCGTACCTCTGGCAATGATACCGAATTTGATGTCAAGGGCCTTCAAGAGGGTCATGAGTATCAGTTCCGGGTCAAGGCCATCAATGAGGAAGGCGAATCGGAACCCTTAGATACTGATGGCAAAATAATCGCCAAAAATCCGTACGATGCTGCCAGCAAGCCAGGTACACCTAAGATCGATGATTACAACGAGCATATGGTTAACCTTAAGTGGGAAGCCCCCAAGGATGATGGAGGAGCTCCCATTACTGGCTATATCATTGAAAAAAAAGATAAGTTCTCACCTGTTTGGGATGAAGTGCTCACAACGAATGTAAGTAATAAATTTTTTCAGTTAAAAGTAATAAAAATAATATCAAAAAACTAAATGGAAAGTCGCTCCAAATAAGACAAAGCTATTATATTTACATAATTTTGTTTGATAATGATTAATGATAATTAATATATTCTTCAAGACATCCGCACCAGAAGCAATCGTTGATGGCCTAATTGAAGGCAATTTATACCAATTCCGTGTGAGGGCATTGAATAAAGCCGGTCCCAGTGAAGCTAGCGATGCCACTGAACCTCACTTGGCTAAACACAAAAATCGTAAGATCGTATTTAATTTACGCGTAAGCCTTAGAGAGAAATTCAAACTGCGATCATTTAAAAATATTAAGCCAACATGCTTTTATTCATTTTATCTCTCTCTCAATATGATAATATATTATTCGATTATTAATATTTCTTTCATTGTTTGCTTTAGTTAAACCATCAATAAACCGTGAAAAGATGAAGCCAATCAAGGTAAGGGCTGGCCAAACGGTTAAATTCGATGTGGATGTTAAGGGCGAACCAGCCCCTACTCTGACTTGGTTTTTCAAAGAAAAGGAACTTTCACCAACGGGACAAGTCAGATTAGAGAACGAAGACTACAATACAAAGCTCACCATTCTCGATACAACGCGCAAAGAGAGTGGAGAGTATAGGCTGCGAGCTGAAAATATCAATGGTGTCGATGAAGCTGTCGTTGAAGTAATTATCCTTGACAAGCCATCAAAGCCCGAGGGTCCTTTGGAAGTCTCGGATGTTCACAAAGAGGGATGCAAACTGAAATGGAAGAAACCTAAAGATGATGGTGGTGTCCCAATTACCGGTTATGTTATAGAAAAAATGGATACAGCAACGGGTAAATGGGTCCCAGCGGGTTCTGTTGATCCCGAAAAGACTAATATTGATATCAAGGGTCTGGATCCCAACCATCGCTATCAGTTCCGAGTTAAGGCTGTGAACGAGGAAGGTGAATCGGAACCATTGGAAACAGATTCAGCTATTACTGCCAAAAATCCATTTGATGTCTCAGCGCCACCTGGTCTCCCCGAGCTCGAAGATTGGGATGAGCATCATGTCAAATTGAAATGGGAACCTCCAATACGTGATGGTGGCTCTCCCATTACTAGTTATGTCGTCGAAATTATGGATAAGGACTCAGGAGAATTTGTAAAGGCAATGGAGACAGAGGGTCCTATTTGCAAGGGCGTCGTTAAGAAACTGGAAGAAGGTCAGCAGTATAAGTTTAGAGTTCGTGCTGTTAACAAGGCCGGGCCATCGGATCCATCCGAGCAAAGTAATTGGCATACAGCAAAGCCTCGTTACCGTAAGTTATTGCAATTAATACTTATGTTATTTTATTTGTTATTTATCAGAGCTCTCTAAAATAACAGTTGATCGATTTTCTTTGCACATCTTTTGAGAGCGTTCCAATGAGAAATCGCTCAACGGGATTGCTTTCTCACTAAGTTGTCGTTGATAGACCGTAACAGAGAATAGGTGTACTAAGAGCAATCTACTAAAGCACAAAATTAAGCAGGGATCTTTTCTGGCAACTGTTATTTACAAGCTCTTTTCTAATTATTATTATTATTACTCTCTAATGACATACAAATTTAAATATTTAATTTAGTGAAACCTCACATTGACCGAACCAATCTGAAACCTGTAATTGTTAAAGCTGCTCTATCTATAAGCTTGGATATCAACATCAAGGGAGAACCTGCTCCCAAAGTGGAATGGTTCTTTAACAACTTGCCACTCGTGAGCAGTGAGGATGGCATAAAAATAGATAATATTGATTACAATACCAAGTTCTTTGTAATGCGTGCTCAACGCCCGCAAAGTGGAAAGTACACAATTAAAGCATCGAACGAAGTTGGTGAAGATGTCGCCGAGCTGGAGGTTAGTGTTTTGGGAAAACCTGGTAAGCCAAAAGGTCCCTTACAAGTTAACGATATTACAAAGCACAGCTGTAAGCTTAAGTGGGAGAAACCCGAAGATGACGGCGGAACCCCAATAGATTATTATGAAATCGAAAAGCTTGATCCCCACACGGGTCAATGGTTACCATGTGGAAAGAGTACCGAACCTGAAGCAAAGGTTATAGGCCTTCACGAAGGAAAGCCCTACAAGTTCCGAGTAAGAGCTGTCAACAAGGAAGGTGAATCGGAGGATTTGGAAACAGAGAAACCAATTATTGCCAAGAATCCATTCGATGAACCTGATAAGCCTGGCCGTCCCGAACCCACAAATTGGGATAAGGACTTTGTTGACTTGGTGTGGGATCCTCCGAAAAGCGATGGTGGAGCACCCATCCAAAAATATATCATACAAATGAGGGATAAATCGGGAAGGGCTTGGGTCGACGCTGCCACAGTTCCAGGTGATAAGGGAAAGGGCACAGTTACTTCTGGCATCGAGGAAGGACATGAGTATGAGTTCCGTATCGTTGCAGTAAACAAGGCAGGCCCTAGTGATCCCAGTGATGTTTCCAAAACCGTAATAGCTAAGCCACGTTTCTTAAAACCCCACATCGATCGCAAGAATCTCCAAAAGAAGATCATGCGCAGCGGTCAAATGCTTCATATGGATGCTGCTGTTAAAGCAGAACCACCAGCTAAAATTGTATGGACATACAATGGCGCAGAAATAAAATCATCCGACCAGATAAAAATTGATAATGAAGATTACAAGACCACTTTCATAATGCCAAAGGTGAAGCGAGCGGATCGTGGAACCTACATCGTTACTGCGAAAAATGATTCCGGTTCTGATACCGTGGAAGTTGAACTGGAGGTTCTATGCAAACCTAGCAAACCCAAAGGTCCTTTGGCTGTGTCCGACGTGACAGCGGAGAGTGTTCACCTTAAATGGGAGAAGCCCGATGATGATGGTGGTGAACCCATTGAACAATACGTTGTGGAACGCATGGATACGGAAACGGGACGATGGGTACCAGTTCTAACCACTAAGGTTCCAGAGGCTGATGTCCCTGGGCTCACCGAAGGCAAAGAGTATCTGTTTCGTGTTAAGGCTGTCAATGCTGAAGGTGAATCGGAGCCTTTGGTCACGGATGTTCCTACCAAGGCCAAGAATCCATTTGATGCCGCCGAAACACCCGGAAAGCCACAAATTATCGATTGGTCAGCGAATCATTGTGATCTTAAATGGCGAGCACCCGATGATGATGGTGGTGCACCAATCACCGGTTATATTGTGGAAAAGAAGGATCCAAATACAGGAAAATGGCAAAAGGCTCTAGAAACCAATAACCCAGATTGTAAAGCTCGTGTTAATGATTTAATTGAAGGAAATAAATATCAGTTCCGAGTTAAGGCCATCAACAAGGCCGGTCAAAGTAAACCCTCAGAGCCTTCAGACCAAATGACGGCCAAGGATCGCTTTGCACCACCTAAAATTGATAGAACCAATATAAAAGACATTACCATTAAGGCAGGCCAGCACCTTCGTTATGATATCAAAGTGTCTGGAGAACCACCGGCCACCAAAGTTTGGCTCCACAACAAGGCTCGATTGGAGAATGATGATAGTGACTATAATATTGACATTGAATCTTATCGCACCAAGTTGACGATTCCATTTTCAAAACGTTTTCACTCCGGCAAATATACCCTTAAAGCTGAGAATGAATCGGGTCGTGATGAGGCCTCCTTTGAGGTTATTGTCTTGGACAAACCCGGTGCCCCTGAAGGTCCATTACGTGTTACCGATGTCCATAAGGAGGGTTGCAAGCTAAAATGGAACGCTCCGCTGGATGATGGTGGCTTGCCTATCGAACACTACATCGTTGAAAAACTAGATGTGGAGACGGGACGTTGGCAACCATCGGGTCGCTATAAGGAGCCATTTGCCGAACTTAATAATTTGGAGCCGGGACATGAATATAAATTCAGAGTTATAGCAGTAAATACTGAAGGTGAATCAGAACCACTGATTGGTGAACAGTCCATTATTGCCAAGAATCCATTTGATGAGCCTGGTAAGCCAGGAACTCCGGAAGCAACAGATTGGGATAAAGATCATGTGGATTTGGTATGGCGCCCACCACTCAACGATGGTGGCTCGCCCGTTACCGCGTACATTGTTGAGAAACGCGAAAAAGGTACCGATAAGTGGATAAAGGGAGCTGAGGTCTCAGCTCCATCGTTCGGCGAAGAGTGCAAGGCAACGGTGCCGAATCTTAATGAAAACTGTGAATACGAATTCCGTATTAAGGCAGTAAATGCTGCAGGACCTGGAGAACCTTCTGATGCTAGCAAGACTGTTATTACAAAGCCCAGAAAATGTAAGTTTTTTTCTTTATTTTTATTTTATTCTATGTAGTGATTTTAAGATTTTTGAGTACAGTTATTTTAGTCAGAAGTTAGCAAGTATATATATTAAAGATCCGCATCACTAGACGAGTCGTCTGATCTGACCCCTTCCGACCTATATACTAATGAGAATTAAAAAAAAAAGTTATCTGCAAAGTTTCATTCAGATAGCTCAAAAACTGGGAGACTAGTTTGCGTAGAAACGCACAGACATGTCTACAACGACTAATTTGGTGATGCTGATTAAGAATTTTTATACTTAATGGGGTCGATGCTTCCCAACCATTTGATCAAAAGTATTTGGGAAATCTGACTGATATTATAACACCTTGTGTATGGATAAAAAATAATGATAACTTCCTTCTTTCTCCAATATTCG
Organism: Drosophila triauraria; assembly: GCA_014170255.2. Taxonomy (NCBI): domain Eukaryota; kingdom Metazoa; phylum Arthropoda; class Insecta; order Diptera; family Drosophilidae; genus Drosophila; species Drosophila triauraria. Next base: position 348,594 of record CM024332.1, read on the forward strand.
TTTCACTTTTAAGAATAGTTTAAGACTTTGGCCACATCCCAATTCAAATTAGTTCAGAAGTTAAAGCGATTTTAGGTTAGCGCTCTTGAACTAGCATACTCCTGCAATGTTTTTATACCCGATACCCATAGGGTACAAGGATTTAATAAGTTAGTGCCGACCGAGAATGTACGTAACAGCCAGAAGGAGTATGTATATTCTTGATCAGCGTCACCAGCCGATTCGATTAAGCCATTTCCGTCTGTCCATCCGACCGAAATTTCCGACTACAAATCTGAGTAAAATCGGATGATAAGCTTGGGAGTTAATAGGCAATAAAGTGGGAATTTGAAGATAGAGGAGTTACGAGGCTGCATGTTGCGGACCGGGTATAGAGATCGATCCCTGGCGCAGGAGAAGTTTTCTTACTCAGTTTTCTTTAATATTTTTACGTTATTATTATTTTTTACAAAAAAATTGGTAAAAGAAAAAAATATTTATGAGTTAAAACATATTTTCGAGCTATAATTCGCGGCAATTATCGCAGTAAATATTTTCAACACTTTTGCTCTAACAAGCGACATTATTTTTAGAATAGACTGTCGGCTAAAAGCAAAGTCAATCGTTTATAATATTTTTATTTATTTTTATTAATTATTTTAAGATATTGGAATAAAACTAAGTAAATGGCCTTTTTATTTAAATAGAGCCATACATTTAAAATTTTATCTAAATCGCACCATTATGTCTTATAGCTGCCATAGGAACGATCGGGCTAAATGAGCCGAATTTCAATGATTTAAAGATATTGAATTAAAACTTAGTAAATGGTATATAAATATAATTTCAGCCGTACATTTTAAATGTTATCCAAATCTGACCACTATATCTTATAACTCCCATAGGAACGATCGGGCCAAGTTTCAAGTTTCATTTGGGGTGTTCCCTATACTTCTAACTGACTAACTGACTGAATGTATCGAATAAAAAAATAGAATGGGAGAATTTTCGATATTTTCAGTCAGTTAGCAGCCCGGAAGCCGCTGAAAATATCATCTAACTGACTAAAAAGCCAGTGTGGCTTTGGGTTGCCAAATTGTAGGTTAATCAGTTTAAAGTCATTAAAGATAAATAAAATGAATGCAAAAGGTATATCCGAGGCTTTCGAATGGGTTTTTGTTTGGGTCTTTTCCTATATGTCTAAATATATCGGCGACAGTTAGTCAGTTAGACGCATATGGAACACTCAAGTTGTTTTTAAATATATCAGATTCAAACTAAATATATGGTTCTTTAATTTTATTTGTATTATAATCTGCAATTGTATATAAACTTGGCAAAGTTAGCTCACTTTCTTGTTTTTTTTTTTATTTATTTAATATTTGTATTTCTAAACTACTAATATTGTGTTAAATTAAATATTTTTATATAGTGGCTCCCAAGATTGATCGCAAAAATATACGAACTTACAACATTAAGGCTGGAGAACCTATATTCTTGGATATAAAGATTAGTGGCGAACCCGCGCCTGATGTTACTTGGAATCAAAATAACAAGTCTGTTCAGGCCACATCAGTTAGTCATGTGGAGAATATTCCGTATAATACCAAGTATGTGAATAATAATCCTGAACGTAAGGACACGGGACTCTATAAGATCACTGCACATAATCTTTATGGTCAGGATCAGGTGGAATTCCAAATCAATATTATTGGTAGGTCAAAACTTTCTTATTTTAAAAATAGAATAAAATATTAAGGACGTTATTTATGTTGGGTTAGGTAAACCTGGAAAACCTGAAGGACCCTTGGAAGTATCCGACGTCCACAAGGATGGTTGCAAACTGAAATGGAAGAAGCCAAAGGATGATGGTGGTGAACCTATAGAAAGCTATTTGGTTGAGAAATTTGATCCAGATACCGGTATTTGGCTTCCTGTGGGCAAGAGTGACTTACCTGAGTTCAATGTTGATGGCCTAGTGCCAGGACATGAGTACAAGTTCCGTGTCAAGGCCGTAAATAAGGAGGGAGAATCGGAACCACTTGAAACTTTGGGATCGATTATTGCTAAGGATCCATTTAGTAAGTCTAATACTATTATTCTATCTAAATGAAGTCTTTAACTAATATCCTTTATTTAGCTACCCCAACACAGCCAGGACAACCAGAACCTACTGACTGGACAGCCAATAAGGTAGATCTGGCTTGGGCAGAGCCAGTCAGTGATGGTGGATCCCCAATTACTGGATATATCATTGAGGTCAAAGATAAGTACAGTCCACTTTGGGAGAAGGCCTTAGAAACCGATTCTTCAGCTCCTATAGCAACTGTTCAAGGACTAATTGAGGGCAATGAATACCAATTCCGGGTAATTGCCTTAAACAAAGGTGGCCAATCGGAGCCTTCAGCTCCAAGCAAAAACTTTATAGCCAAGCCGCGTTACCTTGCTCCGAAAATTGATCGTAGGAATCTTCGCGATATCACCATATCTTGCGGAACCGCTCTTAAATTAGATGCAAATATAACAGGAGAGCCCGCGCCCAAAGTCGAATGGAAATTCTCGAATTACCCTTTGTCATCTGGTAAAAATGTGACAATCGAAAGTCCTGATTATTATACAAAATTGGTTATACGACCAACGCAGCGGAGCGATTCTGGGGAGTACTTGGTCACTGCCACTAATAGTTCGGGTAAAGATAGTGTCCTTATCAATGTTGTCATTACTGATAAGCCAACACCACCCAACGGCCCACTTCAAATATCAGATGTCCATAAGGAGGGATGTCACTTGAAATGGAAACGGCCCAGCGATGATGGTGGTACTCCCATTGAGTACTTCCAAGTAGATAAGTTGGATCCGGAAACGGGATGCTGGATTCCCTGCTGTCGTTCCAATGAACCTCAAGCTAACGTCACAGGTTTAACTGCCGGAAATGAATACAAGTTCCGTGTCTCAGCTGTCAATGCTGAAGGTGAGTCCCAACCTTTAATTGGTGACGAGACAATTATTGCCAAGAATCCCTTCGATGAACCTGGTAAGCCGGAAAATCTTAAAGCCGTCGATTGGGACAAGGATCACATTGATTTAACCTGGACACGACCGTTAACTGATGGTGGCTCTCCCATAACTGGTTATTTGGTTGAAAAGAAGGATAAGTTCGGTAAATGGGAGAAGGCCTTAGAAGTGCCCGCCGATCAGTGCAAAGCCACTGTTCCGGATTTGATTGAGGGTCAGACTTATGAGTTCCGCGTGTCTGCTATTAATGCAGCTGGACCGGGAGAACCCTCTGATGCCACAGCCCCGATTACTGCCAAGTCACGTAACACGCCGCCTATTATTGATCGCTCCAACTTGATTGAAGTACGTATTAAGGCTGGACAAGGGTTTGTATTCGATTGCAAAGTATCTGGTGAGCCGGCTCCAATAACCAAGTGGTTCCTTTCGAAAAGAGAGGTGTATTCAAAGGATAACGTTAAAGTAACTAATGTCGAATACAACACCAAACTAAAAGTGACTTCTGCAACGAGAGCCGACTCGGGTTTGTACACGGTTCATGCTGAGAATGCTAATGGTGAAGATAACGCTGAGGTTAAGGTAACTGTCATTGATAAACCCTCACCCCCGAATGGACCACTCAAAGTTGATAATATTAATGCCGAGGGTTGTAAATTACATTGGAACCCTCCCGATGATGATGGTGGTCAGCCAATAGACAGTTATATTGTTGAAAAACTAGATGAGGCTACGGGTCGCTGGGTGCCAGCTGGTGAGACAGACGGTCCAATCACCACTCTTCAAGTGAAAGGTCTAACACCCGGTCATAAATATAAGTTTAGAGTCCGTGCCAAGAATCGTCAAGGAATCTCAGAACCCCTTACAACAAGCCAAGCGATTGTGGCTAAAAATCCATATGATGAGCCCACAAAGCCGGGCACCCCAGTCATTAAAGATTTTGACAAAGATTTTGTTGATTTGGATTGGGCTAGACCAGAAAGTGATGGGGGCTCACCTATCATCGGTTACATCATTGAAAAGCGTGATAAGTACTCACCGGATTGGGAAAAGTGTGCTGAGGTAAGTGGTGACACCACTACTGGTCATGTTCCCGATCTCATCGAAGGTGTTAAATATGAATTCCGTGTTCGCGCACTAAACAAAGCGGGTCCAGGTATACCCAGTGATCCCTCTGAACCACACGTTGCTAGACCCAAGAATATGCCACCCAAGATTGATCGCAACTTTATGTTGGATATCAAAATTAAAGCAGGCAATGTCTTTGAATTTGATGTTCCAGTAACTGGTGAACCTATTCCATCCAAAGAATGGACACACGAGGATAATATGGTCATAAACACGGATCGTGTAAGAGTTACTAATCTTGATGATCGCACCAAGTTACGTATATTAGATGCCAAACGTTCAGATACGGGAGCCTACACCTTAGTGGCTCGAAACATTAATGGAGTCGATAAACACACCATTAAGGTTACCGTTTTGGATGTACCAAGCACGCCAGAAGGTCCATTACGCAATGGTGATGTAACCAAAAACTCGATAACCCTTCGATGGCGCCCACCGAAAGATGATGGTGGCTCTGAGATCACACATTACGTTGTGGAAAAAATGGACAATGAAGCCATGAGATGGGTTCCAGTTGGTGAAAGTGCCGACACCGAAATTCGTGCCGATAATCTTATTGAAAATCATGATTATAGCTTTAGAGTTCGAGCTGTGAACAAACAGGGACAATCGCAGCCTCTGTCTACGTCACAACCGATAACTGCCAAGGATCCCTATTCACATCCCGATAGACCGGGTCAACCTCAGGCCGTTGATTGGGGTAAAGACTTTGTGGATTTGGAGTGGGCTGCACCAAAAAAAGATGGCGGTGCACCTATCACATCTTATATAGTTGAGAAGCGACCCAAGTTTGGCCAATGGGAACGTGCTGCTGTGGTTCCCAGTGATGAGTGTAAGGCTCACATCCCAGAATTAACAGACGGTGGTGAATATGAGTTCCGTGTGATTGCCGTTAACCGAGGTGGACCCAGTGATCCATCTGATCCATCGAGTACGGTTATTTGCAAACCTCGATTCTTGGCTCCATTCTTTGATAAATCCCTGTTGAACGATATTACAGTTCACGCTGGCAAGCGATTGGGTTGGACTTTACCCATTGAAGCGTCACCAAAGCCATCCATTAAATGGTTATATAATGGCAAGGAAATTGGGTTGAATTCCCGTGGTGAGTCAACATTATTCCAAAACGAGCTTAACTTCGAAATACCATCGGCATTGCGTAGTGATGAAGGTCGCTATACATTAATTCTGAAAAATGAGCATGGTTCATTTGATGCATCGGCACATGCTACCGTTTTGGATCGTCCATCAACCCCCAATGGACCTTTGGATATTACAAAGATTTCCAGAGATGGTTGCCATTTGGCATGGAATGTCCCAAAAGACGATGGAGGTTCACCTATTTTGCACTATATTATTGAGAAAATGGATATGTCGCGAGGAACTTGGTCAGATGCTGGCATGAGCACACATCCTGTCCATGATGTCACAAGGCTTGTTCATCGGAAAGAGTACTTGTTCCGCGTCAAGGCCGTTAACGCAATTGGAGAATCTGATGCTTTAGAGGCACCTAAAAGTATAATTGCTAAAAACGAGTTTGATGAACCGGATGCTCCCGGTAAACCTAATATTACGGACTGGGGCTGCAATCATGTTGACTTGGAATGGGCTGTACCTAAGAGCGACGGAGGAGCTCCACTAACCGAGTACATTATACAGAAAAAGGAAAAGGGTAATCCATATTGGATTAATGTGCTGCATGTCCCATCAAATAAGAATACGGCGACAGTTCCAGAGCTAACTGAAGGACAGGAGTATGAATTTAGGGTGATTGCAGTGAATCAAGCGGGACAATCGGACCCATCGGAACCATCCGATATGATATTGGTTAAGGCACGCTACTTGCCACCAAAAATAATCACACCACTCCATGAGATACGTATCAAGTGCGGTTTGATCTTCCACACAGATATCGATTTTATTGGGGAACCAGCTCCAGAAGCGATATGGACGCGTAATAATAATCCATTGAAATCGAATGAAAGATCAACCATTACCTCGATTGGTCATCATACTGTAGTCCACACTGTTAACTGCCAACGTTCCGATTCTGGAATCTATCACCTACTTTTACGCAATGATTCGGGTATCGATGAAGGCAGCTTTGAACTGATAGTTCTCGATCGTCCCGGTCCACCCGATGGTCCAATGGAATATGAGGAAATTACAGCAAATTCAGTAACAATATCATGGAAGCCACCTAAGGATAATGGTGGCTCTGAGATATCAGCTTATGTTATAGAGAAACGTGACCTAACCCATGGCGGTGGTTGGGTTCCAGCAGTAAATTATGTTAATGCCAAATACAATCATGCAATAGTACCTCGACTCTTAGAAGGAACAAAATATGAGTTTAGGGTAATGGCTGAAAATCTACAAGGACGCTCTGATCCATTGACTTCAGATCAACCCGTCATTGCCAAGAACCAATATACAGTACCAGGAACTCCAGGCAAGCCGGAGCTAGCGGATAGTGACAAGGATCAAATATCGATCAAGTGGAAGCAACCTATAAGCAATGGGGGATCTCCCATTATCGGCTATGATATCGAACGTCGCGACATGAGCACTGGACGATGGATCAAAATAAATGGTCAGCCAGTCCCCACAACAGAGTATCAAGATGATCGAGTATCACCGAATCATCAATATCAATATAGAATATCGGCGGTTAATGCCGCTGGCAATGGTAAGACTTCAGAACCTTCATCGACCTTTGATGCTCGACCACTGCGTGAGAAACCAAGACTTTATTTGGATGGCCTAGTGGGACGTCGTATTAAGGTGCGTGCCGGTGAACCTGTTAACATCACTTTACCAATTTCCGGTGCTCCTACACCCACTATTGAATGGAAGCGTGGTGACCTAAAACTCGCAGAAAGCAAGCGTGTTTCCTACGACACAAACTCCGAGAGGACCATATTTCGTATTGAAGACTCAAATAGGAAAGATGCTGGATCTTATACAATCTCTGCTACCAATGAGTTTGGAAAGGACTCTGCAGACATTGAAGTTATTGTCGTTGACAAGCCATCGATACCAGAAGGACCGCTTACCTATACGGAAACAGCACCCGATCACATCTCGTTGCAATGGAATCCACCTAAAGATGATGGTGGCAGTGAGATAACTGGTTATATAATCGAATTCTCTGAATTTGGAGTGGATGACTGGAAGCCAGTTCCCGGTTATTGTCCCAAGACAAACTACACGGTTAAGGGTCTAACTGAAGGCAAAAAATACGTTTTCCGTGTGCGAGCGGAAAATATTTATGGCGCTTCCGATGCTCTCGAAGGCAAGCCTGTCTTGGCGAAGTCACCCTTTGATCCACCTGGTCCGCCATCCCAGCCAACTATTTCTTCATATTCACCAAGCTCCGTCAGCCTAGAATGGCATCCACCGGACTATTGTGGTGGTAAACCCATTTCCGGTTACATTGTGGAGCGACGTGAACGCGGGGGCGAATGGATCAAGTGCAATAATTATCCAACACCAAATACTAGCTATACCGTCCCAGATTTACGTGAAGGAGCACGATATGAGTTTAGGGTAATTGCATTGAACGAAGCTGGTCCCGGTCAACCATCGAAGCCATCGGATACAGTCACGACAGAACTTCAACGGTATCGTCCCGATCCACCAGAACCGCCGAAACCCGATCGCATTTTTAAGGATAGTGTTACATTATCATGGCGGCCCCCACGCAACGATGGAAAATCCCGAATCAAAGGCTATCACCTCGAAATGCGAGCCAAAAATGATAGAGATTGGCAGCCAGTTAATGATACGCCAATAACCTCTACCGTTTATACGGTGCCAAGTCTAAAGGAAGGTGAAGAATACTCATTCCGCGTTATTGCCGAAAATGATGTGGGTCGTTCAGATCCATCTAAACCCTCGCAGCCCGTCACTATTGAAGAGCAACCCAACAAACCTTGCATGGATCTGGGTAATGTTCGTGATATTGTGTGCCGAGCTGGGGATGATTTTAGTATCCATGTTCCATATGTGGCTTTTCCCAAACCAAATGCCTTTTGGTATTCTAATGACAGTGTCCTAGATGATGTTGATACGCGTGTTCACCAACATTTGAATGATGACGCAGCATCGTTTGTGGTGAAGAACTCAAAACGTTCGGATTCCGGTCAATACCGTCTACAGTTAAAGAACCCATCAGGATTCGATACTGCGACCATTAATGTTAAAGTTTTGGATAGACCATCGCCGCCAACAAACCTTCGAGCTGACGAATTTGCTGGCGATTCCCTAACACTATATTGGAATCCGCCAAAGGACGATGGCGGTTCACCTATACAGAATTACATAATTGAGAAAAAGGAAGCTCGTTCCTCCACATGGACTAAAGTCAGTAGCTTCTGTACAGTACCATTTGTACGAGTGCGTAACCTTGGAATTAACAAGGAGTACGATTTCCGTGTAATAGCAGAAAATAAATATGGACAATCGGATCCAGCCAATACAACAGAGCCCATCCGAGCCAGACATCCGTTTGATGTACCCAATGTACCTGGAATACCGCGAGGCATTGACTCAACGGAAGACAGTATAACCATCGCATGGTCAAAGCCAAAGCATGATGGCGGTTCACCCATAATGGGTTATGCCATCGAGAAGCGTCTGTTGGGCGAGGATAAATGGACAAAGGCAGTGCATTCCCTGTGTCCTGACTTGACCTGTAAGATACCCAATCTGATAGAGAATGCTGAATATGAGTTCAGAGTGGCGGCCATTAATGCGGCCGGTCAATCTGGATATAGTGCAGCCAGTGATCTAATCTTCTGCCGCCGACCACCGCATGCACCAAAGATTACATCCGATTTATCGATACGCGATATGACGGTTATAGCCGGTGAAGAATTTCATATTACCGTACCATATCATGCAAATCCAAGGCCAACGCCGTCCTGGCAGTTGAATGGTATCGATGTTGTACCCGATAAACGTATCAGATTCGATACGGATGATTATGCATCGGTATACTATAATAAATCCGCGAAGAGAAGTGAAACTGGTTCGTACACCATCACACTGACCAATAGCAAGGGTTTTGATACAGCCTCCTGCCATGTCACTGTTGTGGACAGACCGGGACCACCGCAGGGGCCATTAAATGCCTATGACATAACCCCTGACACATGCACCCTCGCTTGGAAGACTCCATTAGATGATGGCGGTTCGCCAATTACCAATTATGTTGTCGAGAAACTCGATACCAGCGGAACATGGGTCAAGGTTAGTAGCTTTGTTCGTAACACACATTATGATGTTATGGGCTTGGAGCCACAACACAAATATCATTTTCGCGTTAGAGCCGAGAATCAATATGGCTTATCCGATCCCCTTGATATCCCCGAACCCATTGTTGCCAAACATCAATTTACAGTCCCAGATGAACCGGGACAACCAAAGGTAATTGATTGGGACTCTGGGAACGTTACCCTGGTTTGGACACGTCCCGCTGGCGATGGTGGCTCTCGTATTCAAGGCTATCAAATTGAATATCGTGATATTGTGAATGATTCATCTTGGAATACTTATGACTATCTTATCAAAGATACCAAATACCAACTATATAATTTAACCAACGGCTCTGAATATGAGTTCCGGATAAAAGCGAAGAATGCTGCGGGATTAAGCAAACCCTCACCACCCTCCTTACGTTTTAAGCTAAAGGGCAAATTTAGCGTACCATCGCCACCGGGAACACCGCAAGTCACCAAGGTTGGCAAAAATTATGTCGACTTGAAGTGGGAGAAACCATTGAGAGATGGTGGCTCTCGTATAACTGGCTACATTATTGAGCGAAGGGATATAGGTGGGGCCGTTTGGGTTAAGTGTAACGACTACAATGTCCTAGACACTGAATTTACAGTGATCAACCTGATTGAAATGGGTGATTACGAATTCCGTATATTTGCTGTTAACTCAGCGGGAAGATCAGAGCCAAGCTTATGTACAATGCCCATTAAGGTTTGTGAAGTGATTGGTGGAGAGAAACCGGAATGGATAACGAGACTTCACGATCGTGTAGCCCCATATGGCAAAGATTTCACCTTCCAATGTGAGGCGTCGGGTAAGCCTAACCCAACAGCAAGATGGCTTCGAAATGGTAAAGAAATTCAAATGGGCGGAGGACGTATTACTAGCGACTCCAAGGATGGCCTCTTCCGATTGCACATCTCAAATGTGCAGGCAAGCGACGACGGTGACTATACATGCGAGGCAATCAATTCTCTTGGATTTGTCCATACCTCCGGTTTCCTCAAGATTGGATCTCCACCAATCATTAACCGATGTCCCAATGAGGTTTTCTTACCAGAAGGCGATAATGCCAAAATTAAGGTATACTATTCTGGCGATCAGCCATTAACTGTGATATTAAAACGTAACAACGAAGTCATAGCGAGGTCAGATAGCAATGATGACACTCACATCAAGTTAACCGTATTTGATGACTACGTGGCGATCTTCCTACGTGATATTGTCAAGAGCGATGCTGGTCAACACCAAATTGAATTTACAAATGATTCGGGTAGTGCTACTGGTCAATTTGATGTGCACATCACGGGTCTACCTTCAGCACCGATAGGACCTATGGGAATCTCTCACATTAACAAGCATTCGTGTACTTTGGCTTGGCGTCCACCATCCTATGATGGTGGAGTTAAGGTCACTCACTATGTTGTGGAACGTAAGGATGTGTCATCACCACACTGGATAACGGTATCCAGTACCTGCAAAGATACCTCCTTTAATGTCCAAGGTCTACTGGAGAATCAAGAATACATTTTCCGTGTAATGGCTGTAAATGAGAACGGAATGGGCCCAGCCCTTGAAGGCTTGAATCCAATACGAGCCAAGGCCCCAATAGATCCACCGTCGCCACCAGGAATTCCCCAAATCCTTGAGATTGGCGGTGACTTTGTGCATTTGGAATGGAGTAAGCCCGAATCGGATGGCGGTGCTCACATTCAAGGCTATTGGATCGAAAAACGTGAAGTTGGCAGTGATACTTGGCAGCGTGTCAACGCTACCATTTGTGCTGCCCCTCAACTAAACTGTTCCAATCTGATAGAAGGTCGGCAATACGAGTTCCGTATCTTTGCTCAGAATGTTGCAGGGCTATCGGAGCATTCATCCGCTTCGCAGGCTATCAAGATAATAGATCCAAAGGCGGCGTCGCCTCCATTGATTGTGAAACCGTTACGCGATGCCAATTGCATTCAAAATCACAATGCCCAATTCACTTGCACCATTACCGGTGTTCCAAGGCCAACCATTACCTGGTATAAGGGAGCACGAGAGATAACCACTGGGGCAAGATATCACATATACGCTGAGGGAGATAATTATTTCCTTAATATCAATGACATATTTGGCGAAGATGCCGATGAATATGTTTGTCGCGCTGTCAACAAAGCAGGCGCAAAATCTACAAGAGCTGCTTTGGCTATTATGAGTGAGTACAAAATATATCATATATGTAACTGTATTAATTTAATTATGTCATTATACCCTTGCAGAGGGTATTTTCAGTTTGATATGATATTTGCAACGCAGTGAAGGAGGCATTGCCGACTTCATAATTATATATATGTATATTCTTAACCGGCATCACCAGCCGAGTCGATGTAACCATGTCCGTCTGTTTGTCTGTCTGTCCGTGTGAAACAACAGATCTCAGAGACTATAAGAGCTAGAGCCACCAAATTTGGTAACAGCATTCTAATCCGTCAAGTTTGTTTAAAAATTTAGCCACGCCCACTTCCACTCCCGAGAATTATAAAAAACTTTATATAAGCTATAGTCGTGATTTTCGGCTTAAAGTAAATGGATAAAATAAATAAATAGGCATTCGCGGACGTTATTTGAATATTATAGTAAAATCGGATGATAAACATGAAAATTAATTAAGAATAAATATTCTGTGTATGTGTCTTCTTCTTCTATGTTGAGAGCGCACGTGCGTGTTGCTCAACATGTCCCTAGCAACATTTGTCTTTTTTGGGTGTTGTTTAACATGTTTCCATGTCCATATACAATTTAATTTCACCTACAATGCTTTGGGTACCGGGTATCTCACAGTCGGTCACGCTCTGTAGCTTTCCGACTTGTTTATATATATATATATTTTAATGAAAACCCTAAAATGTAATCTTCAAAAACTCTTACAGCTTCTCCGAAACTGAACGTTCCACCGCGATTTAGAGACACTGCCTACTTTGACAAGGGTGAAAATGTTGTAATCAAAATACCATTTACTGGATATCCCAAGCCACGCATACACTGGGTTAGGGAAGGTAAGAATATTTTATATGATACTTTTCTATACACTCGGTGAATGGTAAAACAAGCGATATACAATAATAAATATATATATATATTATTAGGTGAGAATATTGAGTCTGGTGGACATTACCATGTCGAAGTGAAGGAGAGACATGCAGTGCTAACAATTCGTGATGGATCCCGACTGGACTCCGGACCATATAGAATAACAGCTGAAAACGAGCTTGGTTCCGATACAGCGATAATCCAAGTGCAGATTAGTGATCGACCCGATCCGCCACGGTTCCTTACTATCGAAAGTATTGGCATTGATTCGTTGTCTCTGAATTGGAAGGCACCGGTCTGGGATGGTGGCAGTGACATCACAAATTATTATGTAGAGCGCCGTGAGCATCCGTTATCCTCATGGATACGTGTGGGTAATACACGATTCACCTCAATGGCCGTCAGTGGTCTAACACCCGGTAAAGAATACGATTTCCGTATCTATGCTGATAATGTCTATGGACGTTCAGAACCATCCGAACCGAGCACTCTTATCAAGACAAAAGAATCAATTAAAAAGAAGCAAACCGAACGTAAATACGAACTTGATGCAAATGGCAAAAAGGTGCGCGGTAAAGCTGATGGGCCCATCAAAGACTACGATTCATATGTTTTTGATATCTACTCCAAATTTGTACCACAACCCGTTGAAATATCACAACAAAGTGTCTACGATAAGTACGATATATTGGAAGAGATCGGAACTGGTGCCTTTGGTGTAGTGCATCGCTGTCGTGAGCGTAGCACTGGAAATATATTTGCTGCCAAGTTCATTCCAGTCTCACACGCCGTTGAAAAGGATCTTATTCGTAGAGAAATCGATGTTATGAACCAACTGCATCATCAAAAGTTAATAAACTTGCACGATGCCTTCGAGGATGATGATGAAATGGTTCTGATATTGGAATTGTAAGCCTATTTATTATACCTACTTACTCACTTATTTTCTAAGCTATATATTGTAAGAGACTTTTAAGCAACAACCGAATCATTTTGTTTAGTGATTTAATGGCTCTTTTAAGAGACACCCTTTTTCCAGAGCTGTAATGAGAGGGACCAAAGCTTTAGTTTATCTGAATTTTCCTGTTAGAATATTTGTTTTGTTTCTTATATACCATCTAATATTATGCCTTATCTTCTTCTTATAAATAGCTTATCTGGTGGCGAACTATTTGAACGTATTACCGCCGATGGTTACGTGATGACGGAAGCTGAAGTTATTAACTACATGAGACAAATATGCGAAGGCATCCGGCATATGCATGAAAAGAACATTATACATTTGGACATTAAGCCGGAGAATATTATGTGCCAAACCAGATTGAGCACGAATGTCAAGCTAATTGACTTTGGTTTGGCCACTCGGCTAGATCCAAATGAAGTGGTGAAAATTACCACAGGCACTGCGGAGTTTGCTGCTCCGGAAATTGTAAACAGAGAGCCCGTTGGTTTCTATACTGATATGTGGGCAACGGGTGTATTGGCTTATGTTTTGTAAGTTTTTGTTACTTAAATATTATTGTGTAGTTACAAAATTTTATTACTATAAATAATAATAATAAGCAGACGTTGTATTATTCATGTACCAATCATAAGCCAGCTAAACAATATTTTAATATTTTCGAGCTATTTTAAAGACAATGTTTACAATTTTTACAATTATTGGTTTCCTTATTTGTAGATTAAGCGGTCTCTCACCATTCGCCGGCGATAATGATGTACAAACACTTAAGAACGTCAAGGCCTGCGATTGGGACTTTGACCTAGAATCATTTAAGTATATTTCCGAAGAAGGTAAAGATTTTATTCGCAAACTATTGGTGGCCAACAAAGAGAAGCGTATGACGGCACATGAATGTCTCTTACATCCTTGGTTAACCGGAGATCATAGTGGCTACACTCAAGCTCTTAACCGTGAACGTTATTTGGCTTATCGCGAAAAGCTGAGAAAAAAATATGAAGATTTCGAGAGATATTTATTACCAATTGGAAGGTTATCCGAATACTCTTCACTTCGTAAATTACTAATGGAAAAATATAAGATTTATGATACGGTTATTGATCGGAGACAAGCAGCGCCACGATTTGTCATTCGACCATCATCACAATTTTGTTATGAGGGACAGAGCGTGAAGTTCTACTGTCGATGCATTGCCATAGCCACTCCGACAATTACCTGGTCCCACAATAATATTGAACTGAGACAGAGTGTCAAGTTTATGAAGCGTTATACTGGCGATGATTATTACTTTATTATTAATCGTGTTAAGTTGGACGATCGTGGTGAATATATAATACGTGCAGAGAACCATTATGGTTCGAGGGAAGAAGTTGTCTTCCTGAACGTTCAACCATTGCCAAAAGAATTGCCCAAGTTCCGGATGGAATCAACTCCAGTTCGTCGACGTGAACCTTTGCCATATACTTTTTGGCAGGAAGAATCTGAATCGGCGCCCAGTTTTACATTCCTATTGCGGCCGCGTGTCATGCAGGCCCGCGACACCTGTAAACTTTTATGTTGTCTTAGTGGCAAACCTGTGCCTACGGTTAAGTGGTACAAGGATGGACGTGAGCTTAGCAAATATGAGTATGCCATGACCCATTCAGATGGCGTTGTCACCATGGAAATTATTGATTGCAAGCCATCCGATTCTGGAAAGTACAGTTGTAAGGCTACAAACTGCCATGGAACGGACGAAACTCAATGCGTTGTCATCGTTGAAGGTAAACAAGTATAAATGGTTTTGTAACAGGGAATCAAAATATTATACATTTTCATTTTAAATCAAACTTTTTTCTGGTATTAATTTTTAACATTTAGCTTAAAATCTATAATCATTTGTGTACAAATCTTCCAGGAAAAAGAGCCGTATTGTGGGTAGTAGAAGAGGTTTTCTAGAATACTTTCTATAATGGATGTAGGGTACTCTTAATCAGTTCCTATTTGTCTCCAAAAAGTTGCTTTTTGGGGATTTTTAATAAAACTTTGTAATAATTTTTTTTTAATTGTAACTTTAAAACTGTGTTATGTTTAAATTTAACATTTAATATAATTGTATATTCTTTAAAATATTGATTTATACTAAATTTAAACATTAAACTATTTCCCAGGAGAATGGGTTACGCCTGAGCAAGCCCAACTTGCCCACAATTTTCTATATTCAGGAGGTAAATTATAAAATAACACAAAATTGAAATGAATAAAAAATACACACATTTACCCTTAGCATGCACTTATAATACGTCAATTGAACACATTGTAATTAACGAAAGGGCTCCGGTTTGTACTTTTTTTTTTGCGTTTTTGACAAAAATTTCTTCTGTTTTTATGAGATACGGTTTTCGCAAATTTTTTATCATCATTTTGTTGTCGGAATGGTTTTTGTAAAATAGAATCACAATAATCACAGCTCAAACAGCTGCATTGCTTGTTTTCAGAAGGAACCCAAGTGTTTAATACCCTATTTAGACTTTAGTAACAGTAACGAAAAGTTGTTGCGACTGTGTTTAAACTGCGAATCCGCCTAAGCACACAGCTTTCGACTCTCAAAAGTAAACAAACCGAAAAAGATGAGGACAGTGTTGACGTTTTAGCGGGATTTCAGCCGGGTCAATTTGGTTAAGTTTCAGCACAAACATCGATGTTTTTGAATCATGATCATGATCAGCAGAACTATCGTAAGAAAGTATTCTATCACGTTCAGATAAATTTTAGAAGGGGCGGAAAACCGATTTGCTTTCAAATAAGTGGTAGCTATCAGGCACTTGGACAGTGAGCGTAAAAACCTACCCAACGTCATTTTTCTATGTTTTGCATTTAAGATCTAATTTAATGCTCAAAGGTCATTTACTTTGCTCTTTCCGTTATCTGCTCTACAATTAGGCATACAGTCGACAAATAAATAAATACTTTTCAAAATACAAACTTACCCGTTTTTGAAAACCCAAATAAAATTATTTTTACGTAACCCGGAGTACCGATTTTGCGTTTTTATAAAGTAATCTTGGGAAAGTTAAAACCAGATTGTTCCTGAATATGATAGATGAATTTAATTAAGCCGTTTCCTGTAACATTTTTAAGGTTGTTTCCAAAACTTAATGGTTGTTGCCAAAAAAAATAATAATTTTGGGGATTGGCAATAACGAATTCGAAATTTTAACAAAAGCCGAAAACATTATAATGACATCACAAATACATATTTTTTCTATTGAATACAGCGATAATTTCAAGGGTTTTTGTTTTTAAATGTTGCTTATTGAAATTTGATGAATTTGTATGTAAATATATATAAAACAAGAGCACATATTGGTTCAGAAAAAAACACAAAAAGCATTTGAGTTACTAATACTAAAAAAACCCAAATACATATTTAAAATATCCCGTAAAATTTTCTACCATTCTCTACATACATATTGTTGCAAATACTAAAAATTTTAACTAATATTTAATCTAACTAAAAGTTGCACTACATAATACCTTATTTGTTTATATTATCTTTAACAGATCGGAAGTACATAGAGCAACCATTAAAGCCAGCTCCGCCACCAATAATAACATCTCGCCAAGTCACCTCAACTTCTGAATCGAAGGCAAGTGTTAGATTTATAACTTTTTAATTGGTCTATAATTAATTCGTTAACAATGTTGTAGGCCAACAAAAAAGACGAATCTAGCAAAAAGAAGTATGCGTCAAATAGTTTACAGACCCCCGGTAGTCCATCGAGGTCACGTAGTGCTACCAAAGAACTTATACGTAAGTAATTAAAACAAGTACGAAAGCTGCAGTCGAGTGGGACGAACTGTCAAATACCTGGTACCCAAAGCATTGTGGGTGGATTAAAATGCTCAGGGAAAAAGAAAATGTTGACAATGGAAGACAAATGTTGCTAGAAAGACGCTAAGCAACGCCCAAAAATATAAATGTTGCTACTAACATGTTTAGCAACACGCATTGGTGCCGCCGCCAACACATATGTAGATGTTGCAGAAATAGAAGCATACATGCGTGTTACTAAATTTTAAAACAATCTTGATCTGCGGGCGCTCTAATAGTCTCTGAGATTTGTTCTTTCATTCGGACGGACGGGTTGACGTACATGGCTAACTCGGCTCGGCTGTTGACGTTGATCAATAATATAAATACTTTAAGGGAGACCTATGTCGGAGAATTCTCCTCCTGCCTGTGACATACGTTCTCGTTGGGCACTAAGTTATAGTACAATTTTACCCTATGGGTACCGGATATTAAGACCGATACAAAATAAAAATATAATCAAATCATTATGATATAAATGACATAAAAAAATTCAATTACGTATATTTATAATTTCCGTTATACATATGTATATATATATAATCCAATAGTTCCCCCCGATGACTCGTTGATGTGCAAGCCAGAGTTTACGAAATTACTTCACGATCTAACTATTCGTGATGGCGAACAATTGGTGCTAACCTGCCAGGTTAAAGGTGATCCAGAGCCTCAAATTACCTGGTCCAAGAATGGAAAATCTATCTCATCTTCGGATATTATGGATTTAAAATATAGAAACGGTACTGCAACATTAACCATTAGTGAAATTTTCCCAGAAGATGAGGGAGTATTTACTTGTACGGCCACAAATTCGATTTGCGCTGTGGAAACTAAATGCAAATTAACCGTAAAGCGTAAGTATTAAACCTTAAGTCAAGAGTGGCAAGATTCTAATCAAATACAAAAAGAAAAATGATGCTTTTCAAATTGTATTACGTTGACGCTTATTCTTTTTTTATTTTTTCCCTCCTCTAGCTATCGATAAAAACACAACGAAGCGCCATGTGATTTCTAGTGACAAGGCACCGAAAATAGTTAGTCACTTGGAGTCGCGTTGTGTTAAGGATGGCGATGCTGTAACATTGGCTTGTCGCATTATTGGCGCTGAACATTTCGATGTTGTGTGGTTGCACAATAACAAAGAGATCAAGCCAAGCAAGGATTTCCAATATACAAACGAAGCGAATATATATCGTTTGCAAATCGCCGAAATCTTCCCCGAAGATGGTGGCACCTATACTTGTGAAGCCTTTAACGACGTCGGTGAATCATTTAGCACCTGCACCATTAACGTCGTAGTGCCTGGAGACGAACCCAAACATCCAGTGTTTGTAAAGTTTCCCACATCGGTTTCGGTACAGGAAACCGAAAGCACTACATTTGAATGTGAACTGGACTCGGAACTTCTGAATTTAGTGTGGGTTAAGGACGGGAAACCCATAGACGAAACACTTTCACGATACTCATTTACCAAGGATAGCAATCGGTATTGTTTCACGGTCGCCAAATGTAATTTGGACGATGTTGGTCAATACCAAGCCAAGGCTGTGGCCAAAAAGGGCGAAAGTATATGCGCATTCTCAATGAACGTACACTATGCAGAATCCTAAATTTATGACTTAGGAGTATGCCCCAAAAATTTAGACTGCTCATCGAAAAGTCTCGCTATCATCATTACATTATGCATTTCAAAATCATCATCCTGCAATATCAACAATACATAATTTCACGTATTATATGTAGAAATACTTTTAATTTAATTTAATCAACAAATGAATCTTCACATTTTTATATACATAAATGGCAACAAAGAACTCACTCACATATCCTTCTATCATCGGGAATATAGAGGCCTCACACTGCTTGGCTGACTTTTGGCATCCTCAAAATTAAGATCTTTAAACTCATTAGCCATTCAAGTAGTTGAGACTAAATATTTTTCGAAAAAGAGGTCTCTGTTGCATGTATAACTAACGAATTATATAAAGACAAATATGTATAAAAAGGGCAGTAATTGACAACAAAAAAAAAATGATTTTAACGATGATAATCAAAATATAAAAAAAACAATAAAAATAATAAATACTAAATAACAAATCGTCAAGATCTGGTAGTGTTTTCTTCTCTTTTACTGTTGATTTGTTGTCTCCAAAAATGTGTAGGTTTATTTTTTGTACGCCACGGCATCCGGTTTTCCGCAAATCAAAAATAAAACAAGTGGGAAAGCTATAGGTAAGTGTAATCGACTGTAAGATACCCGGTACCCAAAGCATTGTGGGTGAAATTGAATAGCACATGAACATGGAATGTTAACAAATAAAAACAAATGTTGCTAGAAACATGTTGAGCAACACCCAAGACAGACAAATGTTGCTAAGAACATGTTGAGCAACCCGCACGTTTATCTATTTACTTTAGGCCGCAAATCACGCATATAGCTAATATAACGTTTTGTATGATTTTCGGGGGCGGAACAAACTTGATCTGCGTGCAACAGATTCCAATGTTGTCACCAAATTTGGTAGCTCCAGCTCTTACAGTTTCTGAGATTTGCTCTTTCATACGGACGGACGGGTAGACAGACGGACAGACGGACATGGCTAAATCGCCTCGGCTGGTGATGTTGATCATGAATATATACTTTATGGGGTCGGAAATTCCTCCTTCTGCCTGTTACATACATTCTCGGTTGGCACTAACTTATAATACCCTTGTACCCTATGGGTACCGGGTATAATAATCAAATGCGCCGGGGTTAACGGGTCTGCATTAAAAGGAGTCGAAATTTCAGAGTTAAAGCTAGTGACTCAAACTTTGACTGATTCCGCTTGGAATCCTTTTATAGGCGACAGCGATGTATTTATCGAGGAACAAGTATAAAGGATTAAGATGCGCAAGGATCGGAATCGCAGCAAGGGTCAAGGATCAAGGACCTAGGATCAGGGATCGAGTCACGTTAGGGTTGCGACTAGTGTTGGGTAAATACTGCTCATTTGGGTGAACATGTTTACTTGTTCTTTTTTTTCAAAAGAGTCAACTCACTTATTTTGCTCACTTGCTCACTTGTTCACTGCTCATTGCTCACTTGCTCACTTGTTCACTGTTCATTGCCTTTTTATAACCTGTTCATAAACAGACTACTGAGCACTGCATTTCAACGACTAAAAAAAATCCATATGTTACATATTAGTTTAAATCTGATATGTATGTATGTATGTATGTATATTTATGTTTTCATATACGGATATATTCTTTGATATATATATTGGATATATTCTTTGCGTTCGTTCTTGACAAATGCCATCATCCTGATAAGATTTATTGATAAAAAATATATCTTAGAAGAATTAAATTCATAATCAAAATTCTTAAAGTTAAATTGCTTTTCGTTAATTTTTTTTTTAAATTAAAACATCGATGTTTCTGGCAATTCGAATTTAAAATAAGGTACGGGCATGTGGTTGCTAATTTTTTCGCAATCTGAGATAACAATGAAAAAAAATACCATATAAACAAGAAAGAAAGCTAACTTCGGTAAAACGAAGTTTGTATACCCTTGCAGTCTGCAATTGGATCATTGAAAATCGATCCTTGACCACGTCCAGGAAATGCTCTAGAGTTGCAGTGTGCTGCAACTTGCTAAGCACCTTGGTAAGCTGTTCCCTCTGGGCGGGATCATAGGTACGCTCGATATCCGGCTGCAGCAGAATCACACGCTTCAGAGCGGAGAATATGCCCAGGGCCGATATATGGGATACTAATATAGGATTAAAGTCTCACATTTGCTGAAGGCGAGCTGAGGTGTTCTTCTTGGGTTCCGTTTAGCGTCCACTGTGACGAGGTCTCTGTAAGAAGTTGCGGAAGTGTTTAAGTTATTTTTTCCCCTATTAGATTTGTGAATAAAATTGCTAAATTATTGTACTTTTAATTAAAAAGCCATCCCCATTTCTAGGATTATTTTTTTTTTAATCTTACAATAAACATATTCACATAGCTTACAAACATATTCACATAATACTAATAAATTTTTTTAAGATCAAACATAACACATAAAAAAAACATAAAATACATTTTAAAAATAATTTTTTTAGGATATCGAAAGAGTGCTGCACCAAGTTCTTCTTCCTCCTCCGCAATCTCTTCCTGGCTCTGAGGCAGCACGAAAATCGGTGGCTTCAGCTCGATGCGATCGATGCGTTTCTCCTGGTGCTTCCGCGGCTATTGCAGACGCATCTTCTTCGGCGCCTTCGGCCGACTCTTGGGCAAGCCCTTGATGGGCGTGAGAAACATGAGGGTGTTGCTCACATTCAGGGTGTTCCACCCGGGTTCTTGTAACGTCCCCTTGATCGGCGTGGAGCAGAATATGGGGGTGTTGCTCACATTCAGGGTGTTCCACCCGGGTTCTTCTAACGTTGGCGTCTCCTTGATCGGCTTGGAGCAGAATATGGGGATGTTGCTCATATACAGGCAGGTACAGTTCCCCATTTTGGATGCAAAGTAATTTTATTTTTTTATTGCAATTTTTACTGACAAAAACATGAGCAAATAGCGGCTAGAGGTGGCACCATCGATAGTTTTGGGTTTTTTTTTTCGTAAACTATCGATACTATCGAAAATGGGGAATTCATCTAAGGCCCCGTTTCCACTACAGTTGCTTTTCCCAATTCTGCTTTTTGCCAAAAAGCAGCTTTTTCCCTGTGTATACGGTATAGGAATCTAATAGCAATAGCCTTCTTGAGCTTGCAAGCTGACATCTTCAGATAACTGAGCCCTGTGGACAGAAGGACGTTGGCGCGCAGCAGTGGCGTCGGCGGCGGTGCGCAGAGATCCTCTCACTTTTCCAAATTCGCTTAATGTTTTTAACCGAAGCAGTGGCGGAGTTTGGCCGGTGGCGGGGGCGCATACTCAGATTTATCCTTCTCCTCCAGGGGCGACCGCCTCCACTTACTTCTCCTTGAGCAGGGCCAGGTGATGTGAATTCGGGATCATAAGAGACTGGTTTAAGTTGTGGCTTCAACCTAAGAGATTCCAGTGGACTTCAGTGGTTCCTGCAAGTTCCTCCAGTCAAGCGGCTGCCTGGCGGAACCACGTGAAATCTTTATTGTTACAAATAGAATTGTTGCAAATAGAAAATAATGTCTAGCTCTTTAATTTATAATCTTAGTTAACATTGATTTGAATTTTTAAGTAAATTTAATTTTCCGCCAAATCAAAACCAAAACAAAAAACAGCTGTTTCCCTTCAAGAGAGTGCTAAAAATCACTTTTTCCTAGTAGAAACAACTTTTTTGCTTTTCGTGATTCTCGTGCGATAGATGGAAAAAGCAACGTAGTGGTAAAATACCCTTATTGTTTTCATGTAAATATCGACCAAAAAACTAAAAAAACCTAAAATGTTCCTTTTTTGGTATTTTTCAAGAAGACATTTAACTATATAAAGTCCTCTATATCTTAAATAGACCGTGTCTTATTTTATCCAATCTGTATGAATTGGCTCAAATAGATAGTGTCTTTTATATATTTCAGTAAGCTGCATGCTTTTACGGCAGTGCTAACTATTTCGGTGAAATGGAGTGAACTCTGTATATAGAGAGTTGTTGTCGTTTATTTAAAATAAATAAAAAAAGAGACAATTACAAAAATCACCGAAATAAATAAATATACTGAGTACTAGTTTGTATATTTTTAGTTTCTGACACATGTATTACTTACGAAAAAAAAATGTCGTTGCTGCGCTTCTGTGTAAAAACACTATTATTTTTAATTTTTCGGTGGCAAAAAAATCGAAATGTTTGCACTTTTTCTACCAAATCTTCTCTTTGATATCTATTAAGTATGTAATAAGATGCTTTTCAAGATAATATAAAAGTTTTTTTTATTTGACCACTTCATTAGAACCTTGAAAGACAAATATATGTTTTTTTTTTGGTTCGGATTTTTTTCGGAATGCGCTACGGTCAGACCAATTTAAAAGGTAAACAATAACAATGGCCGGAATTCACAGTGCTCAATTTATCCATTTCTGGAGTCCTCTGAAAACACTTCTGCAAAAATTAATACGAGAACCATTTAACTGATTTTTACAGCTTTTCTTGTACACAGATTTAGTTAATTAATAATAATTATAAAATTTCAAGGCGGATAAATCATGCTGTCATATTTTTCAGAAACCTAAAATAGTATTTAATTTTCATTTACAAAATCGTACGAGTTTAATGTGCGACACGTGGGATTTGCCCATATATAATATATATGAGATTTCGAAGGAAAATAAGCAAATCAAAATCAAAAAGGCCGAAATCAAAATGTATAAAATTAAGGACATGTTAATTGCCCCTCGCCCTCCTGCTTATCCAAGGCCAATGTTCGCCTATTAGGATTCTCTTCTCAGTCGCCTGCTACCCTAAGATACTGCAGTTTCAGAACACACAGCGATTGCCTATTTGAGAAAAATTAAATTAAGTAAATAAAGAAATCATTAGTTTATTTTGCAGTTATTTAAGGCGGACTCAGCCTGTCAAATTGCGTTTAATTTGAATTGTAAGCAAACAAAGCTGGCATAATAGTATGACCGTATTTTATGGATTTCGGGTGAGCATCGTATTAAATATAAGAATAAATAAGAACTAATACATAAATACAGCAGAAAAACATCGCGGGTGCATCTTTGCATCCCTGCTTTAAGCCCAATTCACACTACAGACCATCTTCCGTCGACCGTCCATGACGGTGGGTATGAATTTGCCATGCTAAATTTTCTCAAAATATTCCATCATCCATTTGTGATGTTCCTATCTCTGGCTATTTCCCGGTATTTGATATTTTTTGTTCCACCACTTAAAAGTAGCATTCACATCGGAAAAGCTGCTATTCACACGGAAAAATATACAAACAAAGTCAAGATGCCGGAAAACGATACAGGAAATTTTCATTTTTATTAATAAATTAAAAAAGGAAGTACCTGTTTCGTGTTCCGACGTTTTTACCAATATTAGATTTAAGCCAAATTCACCTTAAAGGAATCTTCGGGGGAACGATGACAAGATGGTGAAAAATGGAAATCGTGTTCACATAACACCATATACCGTCGACCGTCAGCGTCTTCTTCTTCCACAAGTGAAAAGTAAGCAAACTTGTTCAAGTAATCATATTTATTTAATCATATTTAAACGAAATTACATGCTTCAAAAGATGTTTTATTTTGAAAATTAGTTAACTAGATCAATGAAGGAGTAAGCAGGTGTTGCGTTGCTCCACTCTTATTTCAGGGTATCCACCTATCCCATTAGGCGGCTTCCTTTCGTTGGAAGAATTTAAACTTTTGCATTTGCTGAAACATCATCTTATTGGTCATCTTCGGCAGGACAGGTGCTGCCTGCTGTTGCTGCAATTTTTGCGTCATTGTATAAGGATGTAGTTACTTGCTTGCTGCAATGTATTGTGTCCATGTTGTGGGTCGGGCAGTGGGCAGGATTGCGATGAGGAGCAGCGATCAGGTTCTTGCCATTGGTGTTAACCACCCAGGGTAATGGCAAGTAGAGTTTGCTCGTGGGCCTGGACGTTCTTGGAGTTGCCAGCCTCGAGAACACAGGTACGGCCAAGATATATATATAAATATCATGTAGTGTAAACACACTATATTTAGCGATGTATTATAACAAAGTGTGATCGACCTCGTCTTAAAAATATTTTGATAACATTCTTTAGAGTGTCATCACTATAATTTATAGTTCAACGAATTGTTCTTGTATTCGGCTGAGGAAAAATTGTGTATTATTGAATCAAAAACTGGACAAATTTATGGAATTTATTAAATTCTATTGAACAAATTAAAAGAGCACGTGAAGCAAAATGACACAAGAGTGTTTCCTAATTTAATTTTCGTTAAGATGTGTTGACATATTCCGCTGACAGATTTATTATTCGGTGAATGTTGAATACATACATATGTATGTATTTGTTAGTGTGAAATAGTTTTTACAATGTTCCGATTGATTTTGGCAACGATTTATTTATTTGGATTGGTTCTAATGAGCAGCATGGATCATACACATACAGTGGTGGACACGAGTTTAGCACACTATGCCTGGCCCAACTTTATTTACATTTTTCTCCGCTCCCCGAAATTTAAGAATACTCAGCTTTTTGGTGGATGTTAACCACATAATTGAGAATATGTACCGTTAATTTCGTCGTCCTTGCTTTACCCGTTTTCGTTTGAGGACCCATTGCATGGAAGCACCTCTCATTTTGGCTGGACACGAATTTAGCACACTTTAGCACATTGATAATTATTTTAGTGATTTCTTATTAAACTTCAACTTTTTTGATGCAAAGCACTAAATTTACCACTAATGGAAGAAAAAAATTGTATTTACTGTATCTAAGAGGTCCTGGTGCTCTGAAAGACGATTTAAGAGTTCCATACACAGGCAGGCTCTTAACAACACCCACAACATTGAATTTTAGGTTCGAATCTTTCAAAAACGCTTTCTTCTTATTCGATATTATCATTATTTACGAAATTAAGTAGTACAAAATGTTCAAGGGTGTAAAAAAACAACTAAAAGCCTCAAAAAGTAAGGTTAGTTTTTGAGGTTATGTACGTTTTTTTAAGTTTAAAATATTAAAAAAAATTATTTGTTTAACTTTTAATTTTGTATTTTATTGCCGATGAAATTTCCAACAAAATGAGGTATAAAACACCTAAATTTGACAAAAACTTACTGAAAAACCCACCGGTTTGTAAGTCAGTGTGCTCCTGCTGCAGTGCTAGCCAAGGCGTGCATACAAATTTCCATAGAACCATCGTTTATTAGCCCCTCAGCATTGTTTTGACTAACAAAGACGTGCGTAATTTAGTTAGTTTTTGTCCAATGTAAGTGTCTGATACCTCATTTTGTTGGAAATTTCATTGGTATTAAATTACAAAATTAAAAGTTAAACAAATAATTTTTTTTAATATTTTAAACTTAAAAAAACGTACATAACCTCAAAAACTAACCTTACTTTTTGAGGCTTTTAGTTGTTTTTTTACACCCTTGAACATTTTGTACTACTTAATTTCGTAAATAATGATAATATCGAATAAGAAGAAAGCGTTTTTGATAGTTTCGAACCTAAAATTCAATGTTGTGGGTGTTGTTAAGAGCCTGCCTGTGTATGGAACTCTTAAATCGTCTTTCAGAGCACCAGGACCTCTTAGATACAGTAAATACAATTTTTTTCTTCCATTAGTGGTAAATTTAGTGCTTTGCATCAAAAAAGTTGAAGTTTAATAAGAAATCACTAAAATAATTATCAATGTGCTAAAGTGTGCTAAATTCGTGTCCAGCCAAAATGAGAGGTGCTTCCATGCAATGGGTCCTCAAACGAAAACGGGTAAAGCAAGGACGACGAAATTAACGGTACATATTCTCAATTATGTGGTTAACATCCACCAAAAAGCTGAGTATTCTTAAATTTCGGGAAGCGGAGAAAAATGTAAATAAAGTTGGGATAGGCATAGTGTGCTAAACTCGTGTCCACCACTGTACATACATATGTATAGAATAGTTAAGGAGAAACACGAAGTTTATATGTAATATTAATATTATGAAAAAATGAGACTCTTATTTGAATCCTACCAAACTACGACCACAATTTTACGAAATTAATTATAAGAAAAATTATAACAATTATATACAAAACAAACCGAGGAGTGAATATAGTGATTATTTTAGTAAATTTAAAAAAGGTATAATTTATTGTTAATAATAATCGAATACACCGGTTTTCCACTAATAAGGCAAACTTAAGGCAAACCGTACCAAAAAGAATTATAAAAAATAAAGTCCCACATGAACTTGTAACTTGCCTGACAGTTATTGAACAGTTCATACTTATAACACAAGTATCATTTCCAATCTATAATGTCTGATCATTTTTCTCCCTTGGCGAGCTATACGTCTCTCTCCAAACATATTTAGCTTATATACCAGATCTCGCAAGGAGGATGGGCAAACTTGATTCAAAACTGAATCGAAGAACGTCTAAGTTCTGCACTCTTCTATTGCGTTCACTGCAGGATTCGCTGTCTTAAGACTTTCTTTCTGGAAATGCCCTTTAATATACTGTAATCTAAACAAAACATGACTGAGCTACTCTTCTGCTAAGCTGAGATCAAGGTTGGATACGCCTTCTTTTCCCCGAAATGCAAACTTCTAGTTTAAGATATGATGATTTTCAAACCAACTCAGGGCTATGCAAAATGGTCTATAGCATTTTATAAATAATAGCAACTGAACATTTTTTAGATATCTAAGAATCTATACCTGATTAACTATGGTTGGTTCATTGAAAAAAAGTGATCATATAGAACAGTGCAAAAAGAACTCAATACGAAAAACTGCTGCTTCTGGAACATATGCCGGGGAAAATAATTTTAACAAAAAATTTTTCTGCAAAGCACAAGAACCAACTTCTTCATCTCCACCAATAATGTCTGTACCTCAGCTTAAAGTTCATCAGATGATTAACCGAAATTCGACCACCAACCAGACTGGTATCACTACTCAACCTAATTCTCATAATTCAAGTCAACCGTGTGGAGGTGGCAGGCGGGTTCAATATTTTAGCAGAAGCTATGGATCATCGGCATTGCTTTATAATCGCAGAGAAGATATGCAACCAGAGTTATCAGATCCAGATACAGATATGCTTGTCAACAATTTACATTTTCAACAGCGTAGTTCAACTTGCGATGGTTGTGAACTTTCTGCCTCCATTCAAGGTAAATAACAATATATCAACTTGAAAAGCTTGTAAATAATCAGTTGACTGAAAAAATCCTAATCACTCGCGTTGTTTCTCTTCTGTTGGTTACTTCGGGTGAATGGTCTCTTTTAAGCACTATTCTTTGTTATCCCCTTTCAGTAACTACCTATGAAGAGAGCGACGTGATTCGGTTGTGTGCAATACTGATACTGAGCGAAAACTGATACTTGCGAGTTGCGAAATCTTGTAGTAACTTTTGTAAAATAAAAAATTTAAATTGTATTCATAATTTTAGCCATATCACTACCAAATGTAACAGCGATTTCAACAAAAACGGAGGCTCCCAATCTAAGTTTAAGTACCACTATTTCAAGCAGTTGCTGTAAGGCCCAATCGGAACCCGAATGTGAATCGGCGTTGGAAGAAAACCCTCAACTGATGGAAAATCATACCTATTTATTTCACGAACAAATTATCATGTCTGGCCAACAGAAGAGTGCTTTGCAGGATAAACCAAAAGTACTCGTTGTTTCACCCCAACAAGTTATGATCTTGTATATGCATAAACTAACTCCCTACGAACGTACAGAAATACTTGCTTATCCGCAAATATATTTTATTGGAGCGAATGCGAAGAAGCGTCCTGGAGTCTATGGCCCCAATAACTCGGATTATGATAATGAACAAGGTGCTTATATTCACGTCCCGCACGATCATGTGGCGTATCGTTATGAGATGTTAAAAATAATTGGTAAAGGCAGCTTTGGACAGGTGATAAAGGCGTATGATCATAAGACCCATGAACATGTTGCCCTAAAAATTGTTCGCAACGAAAAAAGGTTTCATCGTCAGGCACAAGAGGAGATTCGAATTCTTCATCATTTGCGCCGTCACGATAAATATAATACAATGAACATTATCCATATGTTCGATTACTTTACATTTCGCAATCATACATGCATTACATTTGAGCTGCTTAGCATTAATCTTTACGAATTAATCAAAAAGAATGGTTTTAAAGGCTTCAGCTTACAGTTAGTGCGAAAATTTGCACACTCTTTGCTACAATGTTTGGATGCTTTATATAAAAGTGACATTATCCATTGCGATATGAAACCAGAGAACGTGCTATTAAAACAACAAGGTCGTTCGGGTATAAAGGTGAGCTATACTACTATTTATTTAGTCCAATTTGTTATATTTATTATATTTTATAACATGGTTACAAAATTGCGTTGACTTTATTTATATTACCTGGTACCCGTAGGGTACCTTTTCTGTTTCTGCCTATGAGGAAACATATGTCAGAGACTATTAGAAGTAGGGCTACCAAAATTGGTAACAGGTTTTTTTTATACCCTTGCAGAGGGTATTATAATTTTGCCATGATATTGCAACGCAGTGAAGGAGACCCCATAAAGTATATATATTCTTGATCAGCACCACCAGCCGAGTCGATCTAGCCATGTCCGTCTATCGGAACTAGTCTCTCAGTTTTTGAGCTATCGGGCTGAAATTTTCAGCATAGTCTTATTTTTTTAGCACGCAGTATATATGTCGGCCGAAATCGGACCACTATATCTTATAGCTGCCATAGCAATGATGGCGAAATTAATGTAAAAAAAAAATTTAACTTCTCAGTTTTTCAACGAATTTCTATAATTTTCGAGATTTCGTCGTTTTTTATAGTTCTAGAACTACGGTTTTAATTTCATTAAGATCGGAAAACTATATCATATAGCTGTCATAGAAGAAATCGGTCGATTTATATGAAAATGTTAAATTCTACATTTAAAATGTAAAATTTACAAAATTTACACAGTAAAATAATTTTTCAACATTACCAAAATGGATATTCAATAATCCAATTGCAGACTGCAAGGGTATACCAAACTTCGGTTTACTGAAGTTAGCTTTCTTTCTTGTTTTTTTTGTTTTGTTTTGTTAATTTCGCCTCGTCCACCCGTATAACTAAGCTATTGTCGCCATTTTCCGTTTAAAGTGAATAGATATGAAAAAAATATGTTTGTGTGGACGTGAAGTAGTTTGTAATATACTTGTGCGCGTCGTCTTAGAGTCAGTGAAACTTATCCCCTAAAAATAAAAACAAAAATAAAACATTTTTTATTTTATTTTAATAAAAATATTTTAAATTTCGTTTGAAGATTTTTATGTTTAATGCGTTTTGTAAATAGATTCGTAGATCTGTTTCTTGATAAAGTCTATTCTTCAACTGATTAAACGCGTTTAGCTCCTCGGTATCCTTTTTTAAAGGGTTAATGCTTTAATGTTCGCCGGGATATCAAAGTGCTTTACCGCTGGAATCTTTACGGAGCCTGGCCATTGATCGTGTTTTTCAAGAAACTGCACTATTCTTTTTCAATTTTATCAGTAAAGAAAGCCGAGCAGCTACCTTCAAGACTAGCTTTAGCTTTTCCAAGCATTCATCCGCTGTCATTCCTTCAACTTGAAGTTGGGTACTACTACCCATTCCGTAACCTCACATTCTACCATTGAATATCAGCTGGGCTGGTAATTGAACGGCATCATCTTCTCATTTGGAACCATCTTCAGCTCGATTGGACTTTTTGCTGTGAAAGATTCTGATTTATAAGCCTAAACATTGATCGTATTATCGGCTCAAACTGCGAAGAAGTGTGTATTTAATATCGGTCTCGACAACATTAGTTCATTGTGCGCCTCGTTCTCCACCGGCGCAACCTCCTGAGGAAATGGTAACCAAGCAGACCGTTGTACTATAGTTTTTTACAGGCAGCACGATCGATTTTTGCTGCACTTCAATGTTGTCTATCAGCACTGTAGCAATAAAATCTCGAACTGGCGACGTTTTCGTGTTGCCAAGACGCCTCAGCACTGGTACCAACTTCTTTAACTGGACATCGGGAAGCATTCGAAACACACTGTCTTTTTTGATGTGTCCAGCGTCGGCACCTGAGTCAACCTGGCAATTGAATATTTTCGTGGACAACTTCTTGGCGTGTGACCACCCTCGCCGCATTTAAAGCATTTGGTTGCACCTTGACAATCCTTCCTCAGATGAGTTGCAGACCCAAAACTAAAGCAATGTGCTTCTTTTCCTATGTAGTCGGGTTTTTTTTCGAGCACCCGCTGCATGTTTGTGAACTGGTTTGCGTTCTTTCATCTGCCCGTATATCGAATATTAATTTTGAGGTTCGTCGCATGACTTGCAACTGTATTCGTTTTTAGCGTTTAGGCTATCTACCCACACCTATACCGAGCGCAGCAATTTGCCTTGTTTTCAGAACACGCTGTGGAACGATTCGGCTTCTGTTTCTTTCTTTCTCGCAGCTTCTTATGCATGTACTGCGCCGGCATACAAAGACTGAATTTAATAACAAGATAGCTGCTTTTGTCATACAGCAAGGTAGCATCTGCATTTTTCTGTTGTACCAATGCTCTTAATTTTCTGCTTAATTTTAATATATATATACATTTTTTCAGCTTAGTGCCGATTTAAAAATAATTTTTAATTAATTAATATTTTAAATAATTTGTTATTTATTTTTATACCCGGTTCCCATAGGGTACAAGGGTATTATAAGTTAGTGAAAACCAAGAATGTATGTAACAGGCAGAAGGAGGCGTCTCCGAACCCATAAAGTATATATATTCTTGATCAGCATCACCAGCCAAGTCAATTTAGCTATGTCCGTCTGTCAGTCTGTCCGTCTGTCCGTGTTGGTATCAGAGATATCAGAGACTACAAGAGTTAGAGCCACCAAATTTGGTGACAGCACTGGAATCTGTTGCACGCAGATCAAGATTATTTTAAGGTTTTGCCACGCCCACTCATAGTCGGTCACACTCGACTGTAGCTTTTCTACTTGTTTTTATTTTAAGTTTTTGCAATTTTTTTCATAAACGGGTGAAACTATTTAAAAAAAAAGTTTTCGGATATTAAGCTTATAAATAGTTTAAAACGCGTAATGTTCAATGCGATTAGTTTAATTAACGATTGTTCTAATGCGACAGAGTGTTTGTTCGGGAAGCTTTCTTACTTGTTTAATTTTATTAAAATGGGACGACAGTGTTTTTCGTATAACTATCATAGAATCGACCAGGAATAAATAGGGAAGTAATATCAAAATTGGCATTCCTTTGTTTTTATACCCTGGGAGGGTATTTTAATTTTGAACAGAAGTTTGCAATATTTTGTACTATCTTAAAATAATGTTTTTAATTTAATCAAAATCGGATGACTATCATATAGCTGTTATAGGAGCGATTTTATATGATAATCTAGAAAATTGGCACAATCTCTGTTGGTGTGATACATTTTATACATCACCAGTAATGTTTCTTTATATTTAATCGAAATCAGTCGTCTATGCCTTATAGCTGTCTTGGTAACGGCTGGGCCAAATTGCAGGCTGCGAGGTACAAACGTTACAAACTTCGGTTTCCCGAAAGTTAGAAATCTTAAGTGATTTAACTGAACGAGTTTTATTTCCCTTGACAGGTAATTGATTTTGGATCATCTTGTTTTGAGAATCAACGAATCTATACATATATCCAGTCACGTTTCTATCGCGCCCCCGAAGTCATATTGGGCTCGAAATATGGCAGAGCCATTGACATGTGGTCATTGGGTTGTATTTTAGCGGAATTGCTATCGGGACATGCATTGTTTCCTGGCGAAAATGAAAGTGATCAGCTGGCGTGCATTATTGAAGTTTTGGGAATGCCAAATAAAAATATATTAGCCAGTTCTAAGAGATCTAAATCATTTTTTAGCCCAAAGGGATATCCCCGCTATTGCACTGTCCGCACCATGTCCGATGGAATGGTTGTTTTGATTGGTGGTCAGTCCCGAAGAGGCAAACCACGTGGTCCACCCTGCTCCAAGAGTTTATCCAAGGCGCTAGATGGATGTAAAGATCCCCTGTTCCTCAATTTTATACGAGGCTGTTTGGAATGGGATGCAGAGAAGCGATTGACACCATCTGAGGCATTAAAGCATCCGTGGCTACGTCGTCGCTTGCCAAGGCCGCCAAGCACTACGAGTGGTGGTTGTGGAACTAGCGGAAATGAATCCCCAGTAACAGGTATTAAAAGACATCAAAATGTACCAGTTCGTTTTGATTTTTAAATTCTTATGTTTTAGCTCTTAATAAAAGCTCAGCAAATGAAGTAACAAATACTTCCTCAGCATCGGCCACATCCATTTCCTTAACCATTGAAAGAGACAACGACACCAGTCATTCCGATTTAAGACTTTCGAAACTTACAAACTTAAATGTCAACGAAGGAGAATTAATAACGAAAAAAGATACAGATATTTTGGCAGAGAGTTTAAGAAAAACCGGCGTTAATGATACCTCGCCACGATTATTATTACCTTCAACAACAACATCAACGCATTCAGCTGATTCCGGGGAATCGTCTAGATATTATCCATCATCTCTACCATATTTA
This sequence comes from Drosophila triauraria, assembly GCA_014170255.2. Taxonomy (NCBI): domain Eukaryota; kingdom Metazoa; phylum Arthropoda; class Insecta; order Diptera; family Drosophilidae; genus Drosophila; species Drosophila triauraria. The sequence continues at coordinate 382,093 of CM024332.1, forward strand.
CCGCATTTGATGAATAATAATGGAATGAATAGTAAACTTAACTATTCCTATTTATAATTTTTATTATAAATATTTATTTTTTAGGAGTGTCGGGATTCACAGGCTCCTTAAATAGCTCGGCCAACTCTTTAACACAACTGGAGCATGTCACAAATTTTGATATTTTGCAAGACTACTCAGCCTCAACAACGCCCAATTCAAAGGCAAAAGATACTGGATCTGGATATGCCATAGATATAGCTAAAGAGTCCTTGGTTAACTTAGCGAGTAGTACTTATGTTATTGATAAATCCATTGAAATTATTAGTGGTAACTCTAACTTATCAAATATAACCAATGATATGTAGCCAATTCTTGACAATATAATCGATTTTGCCATCTTAGAAATCATAAGAAGCGCAGTACGTCGTATTTGTTATTAATTTGATTTATTATAAAAAGGGCACTGCCAATATAAAAGTGATACAAAATAAATAAATAAATCATGAAATCGCACACATAAATGCATATATAAAACAAAGATCTCACAAAAGATAAATTTAAACATTTAAATATGTATGCATTTTTATTTCAAAACAAAGAATTACTACTAAAAATGTTACATACGCAATTCAGAATATAATGCTGCATAAAGCCTAACCTTATGCTTTGATTATAATACTATATTTTAATTTTATTTTAATTATATTATTAATATTAATATAAACATATATATATATATATATGATATATAACTATGACTATATAACTAAGTATATATATATATAAATATTTGTATCTACAAGAATTTTCACCACTGCTCATGTAATTTAATGAATCTGTTGAGAGTTTTCAAACCTTTTTCTATTAAGAAGCAGACGACACTTTTCCGCGGAAATAGAGCTTTCTAACGCCTGCCAACTGCTTTTTATTTAATCAAAAGAATCTGAAACGAATTGTGGTTGTCGTGAAACTTTTATTGTTAAACTAACTCGAAGCATTGTTTTTATTTAAGTTAATGTAAAGTCGCATTCAATTTGTCAGGAATTAAATAGGCTTTAAAGTGTAATTTCTGATAAAAATTATGACAAAGGCCTTGTTTTAGGATATGAAGCGTTTTCATGCAAATTACCAATAAATGAACAGTAACAATTGAAGGTTTACTCTCAAAAAACTATTACTCAGGGTTTGAAAATACTACGATACTCCGTAGTTTCTATACCTTTGCAGGGTTTTTTTCTTTGGGAAAATTGCGTTTACACTGTCACAATTTAATCTCTACTTCTTAAAACCGTTATGTACGATATACTAACATCTAAATACCAAAATACACGCTTAGTCTCCCTAAATAATATCAAATAAAAACACCTCTTAACGAGGTGAGATAAAAGTGACGATGGCACATTCAACTCAAAAAATGTCTGATACCAAATTTTGTGACGATTTAATAGTTATTTAAACAAAAATATTTAACAATTTTTAAATTAGTTTCAAAATCGGCACGCTGCCTGTTTTGCCTGTTACAATTTTTAAGATAAGTGCTGATTTCAAAACTAATTAAAATTTTTTAAAATATTTTAGTTTAAATAACTATTATTTGTCACAAAATTGGGTATCAGACATTTTTTGAGTTGAGCGTGCCATCGTCACTTTTATATCACCTCGTTAAGAGGTGTTTTTATTTGATATCAGAAGTTTTTAAAATTACATTTATGTAGGTCTCCAATGGTTAGTGTTAAATAGTATAGCGCAATACCATGTCCAGAGGTCGTTCCCGGACGGCCCTCGCAGGGCCCTGCATAGGCTAATGTGGCCCTTAGTTGTCCGGATGGGTGAGTATAAACCCGGCGATAGTTCTAGGTTAGGTTTCGAGGTGTTTTTCGCGAAAGCAAGTAGTTTGCCTGGCGTTCTCCTGGATGCATCTTCTAGCGATGCCAATACCGGGGCGCCCAGGTGTCTGATCCTTGCCCGTGATAGGGCGGGGCACTTGCAGATAAGATGCTCCAAGGTTTCCATTGCCTCGGATTCATCGCATTTCCTGCAGTTGCCATTGATGGTGATGCCTGGCTTAACTGCACAAACAGTCTGCAATCTTTCCGTGGTAGATGCAGTACGTAGTGGCTGAGTTTGTTATTGCGTTCCTTACACATGATCTTCGATATCTTGCAGGTTGTGGAGTTCCTCCATCTTCTTTTGATTTGCACGTCGGCCCGTTTCTCTAGCTCGCTTTGAAGCGTTCTTAAGGAGACAGTTCCGTTCTCCATTCTGTCATTCGCCAGCCCGACGCCTTTCTTTGCAGGATCGTCCGCCACCTTGTTACCATATCTAGTGCCTTCCTGCTCGCCAGTACATTTTTGGAACAGACGACTGACGACTGCATGGATTCTATCGCCGCTTGGCTGTCTACGTATATGTTGACCGTCTCGTTGGGCGGCTTATACTCTGCGCGGCCTCTGCTGCTTTCCTGATGACAAAGACTTCTGCCTGGAATATGCTGCATTGGCTCGGTAACTAACATATATGACAGCTTTATCTCAGGGTCTGTTCAATATATGCCCGCTCTTACTCCTTCTTCCATCTTAGAGCCGTCGGTGTAAATTATGGTCCTGGCCGCTTTTCCAGTCGACCGGTCTTATGAATGTTGATGTTTTGACATCCGGGTAAGATCTGGGTATCATGTAATCAGATATACTGATCATGTCACAACCAATTGAACTATGCCCGAATTCTTGAGCAGCTAAGCATCTTCTTGGATGCGTGTAGCGCTATGGTGGCCTTTTTCATACTCTCCATTACATTGGGTTTCCATGCTAGCTTGCTGTCCAGTACTATGCCGAGGTATTTGACTTGTGTTTTCGGGGCAGCCTGGTTGAGTTGACTTTCGGGGGGATCCATAGCGGTACCTTGTATTTCTTGGTAAAGAGAATATTGAGTCCTACCTTTTCCGCCCACTCACATATCTCCCTGAGTGTTAATTCCATGATAGAGCTGAGAGTCGATGGACAGACTCCCGTAATAATTATGCTTATGTCGTCGGCATAAGCGGATTTGGGGCTTTCCTTTCGAATCTCTTGATTAGGTTGTCCACCACCATATTCCATAGGAGGAGAGACAGAACTCCACCTTGTGGTGTGCCTCTATAGTGACTACTAATGAATGCAGTGCCGTTTCTACTGATTTCCCTTTGGTGTAGGCATGCTACTTGTTCGACATTAGTCTCCCTTCATCATTTCTGATGTGTAGGTCCAGCAGCTTTTCGAGTGTTTTTAGTAAAAAATAAGGTGAGCCTTATCGGTCTGTAATCTTTGGGGCACATGTGGCTGCACTTTCCTGCTTTTGGCAGGAAGACAATCCGATAGGTCATCCATTGGATAGGGATACAGCCCGTGCTTAGACAAGCTGTGTATATTGCAGAGAGCCACTGGGTGATCTCATCTTTGTTGACCTGAAGCATGGCTGGAAATAATCCGTCTAGTCCTGGTGCTTTAAAGCCCGCTAAGGAGTCTATAGCTTAGTGGATTCTTCTAGAGGATATTAGATAAATTTCGAGGTTTTCAGTCCCAGTTGCTAGGACCTGGTGCTCATTGGCATCGAAAACCTCCGTGCATCCTGGGAAGTGTGCTTCCATTAGTGCTGTTAGGGCCTCTTCGCTGTCCTCAGTCCACTGTCCGTCGTCTCGTTTAAGCTGACTCTGTACGGTAAGTTGCTTTGCTAACAACTACCCATCCAGAATCGTCGATACAGGATATCCTCCGCCTCTTTGTTGATCTGAAGGACCACACATTGCCCCGCCTCGTTGGGTAGTGGGCTCGCAATGTGGAGGATCCTCCAGCCAGGGGTTGGGATATCGAGATTTTGTCGCTGTAGTAGCTTCAGCGCACGGTCCCCTTGGATTCCGATGGGAAAGAGTACCTTCGGTATGGATGGGATTAACTCCCTGTCCACCACCTCTTGCTTGGCCCCCTCCCACAAAGCTTCCAATTGGTCGACCACTTCCGAGTCGGGTCGTCCATACACTTCAAGATTTGCTTTGGTGGAGGGCCTGTCTCCTTGGGCCCGCGTTGCCGCTTGCTCACCGGAGCGTCCTTAGCGGCGCTCTCGGCGGAGTGTTGTCTTTTGTTGGCAAGCATCTCCTCCACCTTATGGGCGAAACCTTTAGAGGCCATTTGCGGGAGTTTTACGAAGTGCAGCCGGCTTTGCCCTTGCTCTGCCCAGGCCAGCTTTTTCTTCTCCTCACTGGAGAGGTTGGGCTTGTCCTGGAGCCGGCTCTGGATCTTGAGGGCAGCTTTGTTCTGCGCCTTCGCCTCCCCTCGCTTGGGCGCTTCTCCCCTGCGCGGGGAGCTGGTGCCTGGCTTTGGCGAGCGGAGAAGTTTCTCCTCGTCTTCTGGCGTGACCTGCACGCTCTCCAGGTCCATGTCTGTCTCGACAACGGCACCCGTGCGGCTTAGCTTGCTCAGCGTAGTTGTAGTTTTTGTGGCAGTAACGTTGCAACTGGTATGACCTGCTCCCGCCATACCAGAGGTGTGACCGCTGGCGACACTCAGAGAGGATTGCTCCTCCCCGTGCCCGCCGGTGGCAGCAGTCCCGCCTTCCACCGACGTTTGGGCCGACATCCCAGCACCGGTTTCGTCTCTTTTACCGTCCATACTGGTTTATTTTATGGGGGACCACCATGGCTTTTGATTCATTTCCTCCGGCTTTGAAGGGCCACAGGAACTGAATCGTAGCCTTGGCTAGACACTGCATTACCCCGGACAGAGAAGCGGCAATGCATTACCCGTTTTCGGGATAATACAGTGCCCATTGCCCAGCCGGCACCCTCGTGGAGGGTTCAGTTGGAGAATTTATGCCAGCCCCTATATGATTTAGCTATTATTATATGTGGGATTATTTTATTAGTTTTAGTCACTAAATCTTAAGTTTTATTTAAAATAATGATAATAATATACCGAAATTAGCTTAATTTCTTGTTATTAAATATGTTTATTTGGATATGTGTGTTTACTTTTCACTTGAGAAGAAGAGGCAGATGTCGACGGTAGAAGGTGCAGTGTAAAGACGAATTCCATTTTCCACCATCTTCTCATCGTTCCCCCAAAGATCCCTTTCGTGTGAATTTTGCTTAAATCTAATATTGGTAAAAATGTCGGGAAACGAAAAAGGTATTTCCTTTTTATACCCTTGCAGAGGGTATTTTAATTTTGCCATGATATTTGCAACGCAGTGAAGGAGGCATCTCCGACCCCATAAAGTATATATATTCTTGATTAGCATCACCAGCCGAGTCGATCTAGCCATGTCCGTCTGTCTGTCCGTCTGTCGGTTTCTACGCGAACTAGTCTCTCAGTTTTTGAGCTATCGGGCTGAAATTTTCAGCATAGTCTTATTTCTTTAGCACGCAGTATATATGTCGGAACGGCCGAAATCGGATCACTATATCCTATAGCTGTCATAGGAATGATGGCGAAATTAATGTAAAAAATATTTTAACTTCTCTGTTTTTCAACGAATTTCTATAAACTTTGAGATATAGTCGTTTTTTATGGTTCTAGAAGATCGTTAAGATCGGACAACTATATCATATAGCTGCCATAGAAGGGATCGGTCTATTTATATGAAAATGTAAAATTCTACATTTACAAAATTTACATAATTTAACTTTTTTTTTTTACATTACCAAAATGAATAGATTTTCAATGATCCAATTGCAGACTGCAAGGGTATACAAACTTCGGTTTACCGAAGTTAGCTTTCTTTCTCGTTTTAATTTATTATTAAAAATTAAAATTTCTTGTTTCGTTTTCCGGCATTTTGACTTCGTTTGTATTTTTCCGTGTGAATAGCCGCTTTTCCGATGTGAATGCAACTTTTTAGTGGTGGAACAAAAAATATCGAATACCGGGAAACAGCCAGAGATAGGAACATCACAAATGGATGGTGGAATATTTTGTTAAAATGTAGCATGACAATTTCATACCCACCGTCATGGACGGTCGATGGAAGATGGTCTGTAGTGTGAATTGAGTATTAGAAGTATAGGGAACACCCCAATTTAAATTACCGGTATATCAATGGTATTTCTGAACTTGAACTACTACGTTTGTAGTTTTTGGTATAGTATTTTTATCGTATCGGTGTGTGACTGCACTCACATCTTTGCCGAAAGATACGATCAATAAATAATAAACAAAAACTTAAACGTGAGTTGTGTTATGGACTTATCGATATAAATTGTACTAAGTTTGTTATTAATGTATCCTATACAATAAATAAATATCAAGAAGTAGATATTTCATACACATTTCAATGGATTCAATGGAGCATCACAAGCAACACCCAGCAAAACGTTCTGAAGATACTACTATTGGTATTAAACATGGCAAAGTTGCTGAATTGATTGACAACATTCGACAACAGCAGCAAAATTCAGTTCTTAATAGGAAAATGGCACCATCCATACCACCAAAACCACAGAAAAAACGAACTGAAATGCCGCAAGTATGTGAACAATTTGTTGTTGATTCTACATTTGTAAATCTGCACACACAAATATATATATATAACATACGTAGAATGTGATGGGATGTTCCCACATACATACATTTTTACATACTTATGTATCTAACAAAAAACACCTTTTAACGTGGTGAGGTAAAAGTGACGATGGGAACTTTAAGTCCAAAAGTTTCTGATATCTAGATTAATTTATATTAGATTAATTTATATAAAAATAGTACATATACATAATTTAAAAGTTTCGTTTTCGGCTCGCTGCAGCGCGCTGGTAGAAGTCTTTAGTTTCAAGGCAGAGGGTATTATAATTTTGCCATGATATTGCAACGCAACGAAGGAGACATCTCCAACCCCATAAAGTATATATATTCTTGAGCAGCACCACCAGCGGAGTCGATCTAGCCATGTCCGTCTGTCGGTTTCTACGCGAACTAGTCTCTCAGTTTTTGAGCTATAGGTCTGAAATTTTCAGGGTAGTCTTATTTCTTTAGCACGCAGTATATATGTCGGAACGGAAATCGGACCACTATATCCTATAGCTGCCATAGAAATGACGGCGAAATTAAAGTAAAAAAAATTTTAACTTGTTTTGTTTTTCAACGTATATCATTCAATTTCAAGATATATGTAGCAGTTTTTTACGGTTGTTGATTTACGGTTTTAATTTCATTAAGATCAGACAACTATATCATATAGCTGCCATATAAACGATCGGTCGATTTAAATGAAATTGTAAAATTCTACATGTAGAATTTAAAATTCTACATGTAAGATGTAAAATGTTTACAAACTAAGATATTTTTTTAACTGTTACCAAAATAAATCGATTTTCAATAATCCAGTTGCAGACTGCAAGGGTATACAAATTTCGGTTTGCCGAAGATAGCTTTCTTTCTTGTCATGTATATATTTTGCAGCTTAATGCCGAAGATGAAATCATTGTTTGCAGTTTCAAACAGGTTTACAATACCTTTCGATCAAGATATAAATGGTTCTGGTCGGACTATCGTAGCAGATTGGCGATTCTACGGCTCTATATAGTAGTATCCTTGCGCACCACATTCTCGGTGCTCATAGTCACTACGTGGACTGCCGTCCACAGTGATAGATAAAGTAAATGAATAGGCTTGAGCGGTCGTTTTCTGAAAATTTGAGTATAATCTGATAATAGATAGTAGGGAGATATTAGCAATAAAGTTCGAATTTTAAGACATCCTCCTAAGGCAAGCTGGGTAGCCTGTAGCCGTCTGGGTCGTGGGTTCGAGCTCTGACCGCGCCCAAAACTATTTTGTTGGTTTTTTTTTTGTTTTTTTGCGTTTCATCCTTTTTTTTATTAACATATATGCAAAATAAAATAATGCAAGAAAAAAACATATATATAAACTCGGGCCAATTTTTGCAAAATGAAAATGCATCGGCCGTTTAGACAACTGGGCCAGTACCTATGTATGTATATTACACGTGAAGCCGCCATTTTCATACTAAGTATGCTTCGACAACTGTAAACCTAATTTTGCATCGGAGCTAATTCGAGCGGAGATTTATTTTAAGAAGTATTGAAGTAGTATTATATAGTATGTTTTATATCAAATTGTGTTGGATTTTGTTAGCGTTACTTATCATTGTAATAAAATTTGATATCAGAAACTTTTGAAGTTGAAGGTGCCATCTCACCTCGTTAAGAGGTGTTTTGGTTTGATTAAACATCTGACCTAAGTTATAATACTTTATTCAGGCCATTAATTTGGTTACAACATTATTATTTTTACAAATTGCTAGTTAAATATATATATATAATAAAATTTAAAATAATTTATGAGAAATATAAATATTAATTATTTGTCTTACAGGTTCCTTCAAGTAAGCAAGTGACTTGTTCTCGGGAACCGCTCTATTCACAGCCTCTTCTTGGAATGGAAAAGCCCTTACTTTTTCGAAAACAACACTTACGTTCGTCAGAACTAAATCGTGATGATAATAATATACCTAATACTAAAACGACATTGGATAATCCGGCAATATTGGACCAGCAGTTGGAAGCTTTAGCTTATCACAAACTTCAAATGGAAAGGAAAGGTCTTTTGGGAATGCAAGTCCAATCATCATCAATCATTCCAAAATTATCATCGAATTCATTAAGCAATTGCGTACTATATACCAATATAACCTCAATACCTTCTAGGAGAGGATTACCTTTTGAAGATTCAACAACGCCAAGATCTTTAAACTTATGCTCAAATTTGAATGATGCAGGTACTCTAATAGTCTGTTTCCAGTGTTCCCATTGACCTTACTGGAAACGTCAATTATTTTTTGTACCCGGTACCCATAGGGTACAAGGGAATTATAACTTAGTGCCAACCGAGAATGTATGTAACAGGCAGAAGGAGAAATCTCCGACCCTATAAAGTATTTATATTCTTGATCAGCGTCACTAGCCGAGTTGATCTAGCCATGTCCGTTTGTCCGTCTTCCTGTCCGTGTGAAACAACAGATCTCAGAGACTATAAAAGAATTACCAAATTTGGTGACAACATTGAAATCTGTTGCACGCAGATCAAGTTTGTTTTAAAATTTGGCTACGCCCTCTTACGCCCCCGAAAATCATAAAAAACGGTATATAAGCTATAGGCGTGCTTTTCGGTTTAACATAAATAGATAGACTTAATAAGTAGGCAATCGCAGACGTGTTCTAAAAATTTGAGTAAAATCGGATGATAAACAAAGAAGTTATTAAACAATAAAGTTTCTGTGTAAACACGTGCGTGTTGCTCAACTTGTTCCAGGCAACATTTGTCTTTGTTGGGTGTTGCTCAACATGTTCCTAGCAACATTTGTCGCTTTTGAGAGTTGCCCAACATGTTCCTAGAAACATTTGTCTCTTGAGTGTTGCTCAACATGTTTCTAGCAATATTTGTCTTCATTTGTCAGCATTTTCTTTTTTATATGTTCATGTGCTGTTTAATTTCACCCACCATGCTTTGGGTATCGGGTATCTCACAGTCGGTCACACTCGACTGTAGCTTTCCCACTTGTTTAGAACTATGTTTGGAACGCACATAAGATTTCGAATGAAAATGGATTTTTTGTCAAGTAACGGTCTGTTAGCAGAATGAAAAAATATGTGCGTCGAATAATTTGTTAGGTTTTTTTTAACTTTTATTAAAACTTTCTGTATGAATGAAATTACATTTCACCTTATTTATGCGCACATTTTTATTAAATGTATATTAATTCTTTCAGAGTCTACAAACAATAAATTGCTTTCGGTGTGCACAACCATATCATCGAAAGATAAAGATAGAGAGGAGGATGTGCCACCGCCGAGCCCCGTGAGTGCTGTTAGCTCCTCTTACAGTGAGCTACGACGTGCGTCCAATGTGTTCAAGTCCCCAATGGATAACAAAAGCAAAACATACGTCAATCAATACCCAATTCAACAACAAAATGGTGCCATAATTAAGGTTTGTGACATTAATTAAATAATTAAGAGAAAATCAAGAATGATAGTCATTGTGGCATTTCAAAAAGATCTGAGGAGCTTAGGAGTAGAAACGGCTGCTGACTCCGATCCTCAAGGGTATTTTTTTAATTTAATTTTAATTTATTTATTCGCCAATGGTTATTACCTTATCTGGCTACTTATAAACATAACTTAAACTAAAACCTTATAACATAGAAAATAGTCTTGTAGCTCTTGCCTCAGCTTGTCCTTATTGGATCCCCAACTAATTTTATTTTATCTTTTTTACTTTAACCCAAAAATTACGACTATAGGTTATATAACGTTTTTTAAGATTTTTGGGGGCGGAAGTGAGCGTGGCCAAATTTTAAAACAAACTTGATCTGCGTGCAACAAATTCCAATGATGTCACCAAATTTGGTAACTCTAGCTCTTACAGTCTCTAAGATATGTTGTTTCACACGGACGAAAAGACGGACAGACGAACATGGCTAAATCGACTCGGCTGGTGATGCTGATCAAGAATATATATACTTTATGGGGTCGGAGATGCCTCCTTCTGCCTGTTACATACATTCTCGATTGGCACTAACTTATAATACCCTTGTACCCTATGGGTACCGGGCATAAAAAGCAAGGGGCCAAGCGAACTACCTTGCGGTAGCCCCGAAGTTGCTTCGTAGTAGCTAGAAACAGAAATTCCAACTTCCACATGGTAGGTCCTATTTCCCAAATACGACTTGATCCAATTTAGATGTGAGGAATGGATGCCATGCTTAAAGAGTTTCGCCAGCAAGGAAGAGTGAGAAACCTTGTCAAAGGCCTTAGCGTAGTCCGTATAAACAGCGTCAACCTGGGAATGGTGCTCAAAGGCTTGAATGCAATGCTTTGAAAAGACCGCTATATTTGAAGTCGTTGAGCAGCCCGGCATAAAGCCATGTTGGTTCAAATCAATATAAGCTTTAAAATGGAAGGATAATTTTTTAAAAACTATTCTATCGAACAGCTCCGCAATATTGCTGATTTTGGCAATTGGCCTGTAATTCGAAATCTCACTCTTTACTCCACATTTGTGAACAGGAGTAATTTTAGATATTTTCCATCTTGTAATAAACGTACCCGAAGACAGAAAGGAAGAAAACAAAATATTAAGAGGGATGAGAAGACAAGAAATAAATTGTTTAAGAACGAAAGGTGAAACTCCATCAATGTCAGGCTTTTAGGAATCATTAAAACGTTCAATAGCCTCAAAAATATCACCGTCGTTAATATCTAAAAACCCAATATTAAATATTTCTGGAATATTGTCTAAAGTCAACTGGTCTTTCCAGACGGAAGCTGGCTCCATGATATATGTATAAGCATATGTAACCAACGTGCCCACCCCAAGATCGCTATGAAGCTTGAAAATAATTAAAACTAATATAAAAAAATATAAAATTAATATATCAAATATAAAATAATATAAATAAATATTGTCAGTGATCAACGTTGCACTGCTTTCTGATTTATTTGGTAACTGACTTAATCAATTTTTGGGTCGCATGCCGAGAACTTCAACGGACTTATAATTAAGAAAAATGTTTACATACGTTCGCTAACATCGAATTTTCAGAGTGCAGATATATAATCTGGTATTAAATGTTAAATGATGATGCCAGTTGGGGATAATTCGCTTTCATTATACATTAACGGAAATGTATTGAAGAGCAGATCAAATATATAGAATGATACGTGCTATAGGATCTTCCGTTTAAAAGATATTCATATTTGATTTTTATTTTTGATTTTTATAATAAAAATACAAAAATAACACTTATTGATGTTTATTTTTTAAATAATTTTTAAGAGTTAAGATATTCTTAAAAAATCGGGAAAAAAAGTTTATTCCATTTTAAATTTTTCTGTAAAAAAAATACCATATGTGTATTTTTCCCGCACTTCCCAGACGATTTTTAGACCTTTGATTTTTATCAAATTAAACCTCTTATTTACGGTCCCTTTTTTTTTAGTTTCACTTTCCACCCCCCTAAAAAAAACAAAAACTTTTTTAACAAAGACTTTGGTTGAAACTAAGGAGCATTCAATTCTGAGGAGAATACAATTTTATTCACTCCGATACGTTGCATAGTTTTTTGTGAATCGTGTACATAAAATGCAAAAATGAGAAGTGAAGAAAAGGCAGTCTAAAGTTTTCGATGTGGCTGGAAGTTAGCCTTAGTACTGCGTTTGCAAGCTCTATTTAATGCACTTAGAGTTCGGATTCGATAAAAATGATAAACTACTTTTTAACGCAAACAAAATTTTTTGTCAAAAAAATTCGGTCTACATGTATGTCCCCCCTTAAGCCGATTATAACCTCGAGATAGTTAGAACCTTTCAATATTATTGTAATAAAAGAAATTGTCGCCTAGTTTCTAAAAATTTTGTTAATGATTAATTTCAGAATATTGTTCAGCCAAATGCCAATCCAAACAACTATTATAGCTACGGTGGAGTATCACAGGTATTAAAAACGCTTTTTTTTTTATATTTCAAGAAAATAAATAAATAGATTAACAAAATTAAGCAGTATTAAAATAACAAAAATTATGAAACATTAAATTTCTAACAGAGCTCTTCGACATATGATTCAATATATGAACCAATAAACCCTCGTCCATCTGGAGACATTTTTCCAAGGGAATGTAGTAGCAATCTATATGGTTCATTTATTAATGATTGTAATACTTCGAATATTCCGAGCAGTACCTTTGATTTAAATTTGTCAACTGAAGATTACACTGTCGGCAATGCTACCTATCAAAATAAAATGAGTAGTAGCAACTATACTTCAGAGGATTCGACGAACGCAGCACCCCAAGAATTCGAAAACTATGGTAAGAAAATCATAGAAATATGTATCTTTTAATTGCAATACGAAGTACTAATTGCTAAATAATTCCAATAATTCTTAGTTATACTGTTAAGAAATATACTTAAATACTCCTTCAAGAAATGACGCTATCTTAGAGAAGCCGAAATTTATAGACCCTTTAAAATAGTCATGTTTAAACAGTGGCGTTTTAAACTCTACGGTGGACAGACCATACTTCGTGCGCTTAAATTAGCTAATTTCCTTGAAGACGATCGCCGGAGATGATCTAAATACATTGGTAAAAGTAAACTAAAAGCATCTTAACCTCGATAAGGCGTCCTAGGATCTGCATAGTCGGCAGGTTTCGCGTAGATGTTTATGCGCTGGTTAGGCGGTTAGCTCTCCTCACTTCCTCTGGTTTCCAAACTCAGCGTTTATGAATCCAGTGTATGGGTTAATGACCATTCATCTGCGTCGCTGAGGTTTGTGTGCGGTAACTCGCGTGGAGCCTTGGGCCTGACTACCATGAACTCTCTCCATGGGCTCTACACGGAACCGGTGCTGATGCGTATCTAGGGCGGCGGCTGGTTGCCCAGCCGTCCCGGGCCATTACTATTCCCGTTGCCACTTCCCGAGGACGGGAGAACAGAATCCCTGTAAGTGACCACTGGTGAAGAAAGAGCAAGGAATAGATAAGCAATTAGTATGTCCATAATTTTATAAATGGGGATTTTGGCCCTTTTCTATTTGATTTCCTGTGAAATCACATATTTTATGACTAAACCCGTGCTGATGCGTATCTAGGGCGGCGGCTGCTTGCCCAGTCATCCCGGGCCAACTAAGAACAGAATCCCAGTAGGCGACCACTGGTGAAGAACGAGCAAAGGATGGATATGCAATTAGCACGTTCATAATTTTTATAACCGGTACCTATAGGGTAAGTTAGTGACAATCAAAAATGTATGTAACAGGCAGAAGGAGGCATCTCCGACCCCATAAAATAGCCATGTCCGTCTGTCCGTGTTGGTAAACAGATCTCACAGACAATAAGAGCTAGAGCCACCAAATTTGGTGACACCATTGGAATCTGTTGCACGCAGTTTCCACCCCCGGCCGCTTGGACAACTGGTCCATTACCTATATTACACGTGAAGCGGCAATTTTCATACTAAGTATGCTTCGACAACTGTTAACCTAATTTTGGCCAAACTGAAATAAAATGTATTAACTGAATAAAAAGGTGATAGACTGAAAAAGCCAGAACTCAGACCTTTCTTGCATAAAGAACGTTTTTCCAGCGCTTAGACCGCAGGGCTATGCATAGGAGCTAATTCCAGCGGCGATTTAATTTAACAAGTATCGAAGTACCATATAGTATGTATTATTTCAAATTTCCTTTTAATGTAAAGCACAATCGTTTAGGTACCGGGTTTCTCACAGTCGAGCACACTCGACGGTAGCTTTCTTACTTGCTTAAATTGGGACTTTGGCCCTTTTCTATTTGATTCCCTAGGAAATCACATATTATAAGACTAAGGGCCGGTTCCTACCCTTCCTGTTAAATTTTTGAGGCCAGATAAAGTACCGGCTTAGAAAATTTGATTTCCTATCGTATAAATGTGAGAGCTAACTATAGCCGCGACCCAGACTCCCTGTAAAATATTTTCCGGCTCGGAAACAAAATTATTTCGGATAACCGATAACAATAAAAAGAGACGGACAGCTGTTATAAATGCTTGCCTTTATTTGAATGATTCTACCTATCTCTTCGGCGATGGCTGAAACAGAGATAGAGGTTGCCACTTCTCCATCAGTGCCGATATCTTTTTCGCTTCTCTGCAGCAAACTCTGGTCAGTTTTTCTTCGTAAGATGATCTTCCACGGCTGTTGTACTCCTGACTGGGCAGTAAACTTAAGAGCAAAACTTTCCAGGCTTCGACTTTAAGTTGTTTACCGCGAATTTTGTTTCCAAACATTTTTCCAAATTGTATATTGTTTTCACCCAAATGACAGTTCAGTGCCTTACAGCAATAATCGATAATTAACAGTAAAGTTAACAGTCAGATAAATTTTTTAAGGGCAAGAAATCAAATTGTTCTTATCTGGTGACTATATTTTCCGGACAGGTAGTTGTCAGATAGTTTGACAGGGAGGGTAGGAACCGGCCCTAAATGGCATACCTCCTTCATTTTGAAATTCTTTTCTAATTTTGTTTCTTGTTTTTTAATAACAGAAGATTGGTACAATATATAAGCTTTTCAATTTGACATATAGACTATACAGAAAAAATTTAGTTTATGATAATAATATATAATATTTATGATAAATGTTACCAAAAATAATTAAAATATAAATGATAGATACTACAAAATAGTTCAAATAAATACTAAACATAATGTTTTTTTTTTAGGTAGATGCGTCAAATGCAACTCTCGCGTTCTGGGTGAAAGCAGCGGCTGCACAGCAATGGATCAAATTTACCACATTTTCTGTTTTACATGCACCGAATGCCAAATTAATCTTCAAGGCAAACCATTTTATGCTTTGGATGGCAAACCATTTTGTGAATATGATTACCTCCAGACCCTTGAAAAGTGTTCCGTTTGCCTGGAACCAATTTTGGAGAGAATTTTAAGGGCTACTGGAAAACCATATCATCCGCAATGCTTTACGTGTGTTGTATGTGGCAAGAGTTTAGATGGTTTATTATTTACCGTTGATGCCACTAATCAAAACTACTGCATTACCGATTTTCATAAGTAAGTCATCATGAGTAATTAATTAATTTCCGAACAATTAATAGATTGTATAACTAATGTAATTTAGAAAATTTGCCCCACGGTGCTGTGTCTGCAAGCAACCAATCATGCCAGAGATTGGACAAGAGGAAACCGTGCGAGTTGTGGCTTTAGATCGAAGTTTTCACCTCGAGTGTTACAAATGCGAGGTAAGCCCAATCTTAATTATTATTTTTATACCCAGTACCCATAGGGTATAAGGGAATTTTACTTTAGTGCAAACCGAAAATGTATGTAACAGGCAGAAGGAGGCATCTCCGACCCCATAAAGTATATATATTCTTGATCAGCATCACCAGCCTAGTCGATAACCGTCTGTTCGTCTATCCGTCCGTCCGAGTTGGTAAACAGATCTCAAAGACTATAAGAGCTAAAGCTACCAAATTTGGTGACAGCATTGTAATCTGTTGCACGCAGATAAAGTTTTTTTTTAAATTTGGCCACGCCCACTTCCGCCCCCAAAAATCATAAGAAACGTTATCTTAGCTATGCTCGTTATTTTTGGGTAAAAGTTAAATAGGCTTGAGCGGTCGTTTTCTGAAAATTTTTGTATATTTTTGTATTTTGGATGGTAAACATGGGAGATATTAGCAACAAAGATTGAATTTTAAGACACCCCCCTAAGGCAAGCTGCGTAGCCTGTAGCCGTCTGGCTCGTGGGTTCGAGCCCTGACCGCGCCCAAAACTTTTATGTTGGCTTTTTTTGCGCTTCTTCCTTTTTTTTAATAATATACACGGAGAAAAACTAAAAAGTATAATAAAAATGCAAAAAAAAAATATTTGGTGTGTTAAGTTAAGTATGCTCCGACAACTGTTAACATAATTTTAACCAAACTGGAATAAAATGTATTAACTGAATAAAAAAAACTGAAAAAGTCAGAACTCAGACCTTTCTTGCATAAAGAACGTTTTCCCAGCGCTTAGACCGCTAGGCTATGCATAGGAGATAATTCGAGCGGCGATTTATTTTAAGAAGTATCGAAGTAGTATTATATAGTATGTATTATCTCAAATTGCCTTTTAATGTAAAGCACAATCGTTTAAGTACCGGCATTCTCACAGTGGAGCACACTCGACTGTAGACTCCTTACTTGTTTTTGTTATCTTTGCACGGTACTATAATTTTTTTCAGAGCTTGCTGATAACAGCTAACAAAAAAACAATACTATTCACTTCAAAACATTTAAATACAAACGATCCAAACTGGTAAGAAAGCTACAGTCGAGTTCGTTCGACTGTGAGATACCCGGTACCCGGCTTTGTGCATCAAACTAAAAGAAAACCGGTTTTTTAGTGGCAGGCCTTGAAGCGCATTTCTTACCTTGAAGCGCATTTCTTTTTGAAACAAACATTAAAATAATGTGTGTCAAACTTACGCACGACGGAATTTATTTCTATCTATTTAATTTATTCTTATATATGAATAAATTTTAATTTGTGTACAGTGTCAAAAATGTTTAATTTATTTACAGTTGCTTAATACCACATATATTAAACCACAATATTACTGTTTGTTTGGAATAGGACTAGGTCCTATAGCTTCAGCTGCAGTAAATCACATAAGCTTTTGACGCTCTCCGTTACTATTATTGTTATTGCTATGAAATACATAAAGTGTTGAATACGTGAAATCAAATGATCCAATGGTAATGCGACACACACAAATTTATTTACACAAAATTTATGGAGCTATGAGAAAATAAGACTAATTAAATATTTTTCAAGTGGTGAGGCTCTTGCTAGAGCCTCCAAGTAGACCCATGCTCGTCGCGGAATCGTTAAGGAATCCTATTATTGCTGTAATCTTCAGCTTTCCTACCTCTTTGAGCGATTTTAGCTGGTAGACACCGAAGTGACGTGCTCTGATCCTGTTTAGTGCTGGACACTTCCAGAGCAGATGCTCCGGTGTCTCCTGTTCCGTTGTGTCTTTGCAGCTTCAGCAGCTTGCATTGTATGGCAGCCCAATCTTCATTGCGTGCGTTCCAATCGCCCAATGACCGCTGAACACTGCTGTAATCCTGCTGATATCCCGTTTGCTGTTCGATATCAGTTCGTTAGTCCGATTACCATTGAAAACCGGCCAACATTGCTTCGAACTCTTGTACTCACTCTTTCTGGACCATTTCTTGTTGGCTATCATTCTGAAATGGTCATTAATCCCTGTCTGGACTTAGTTGAGCGAGATCGGTATCCTTCTAGTTTCTGCACTGCCAGCCGAACCTCCTCGGGCTAGCTCGTCTGCTTTTTCATTTGCATTTTGACACTAACCGCTAGTTTGTTTTCACGGCTGTAAGAGATTTTATAGCCGATTTGCTGTCTGAGTAGATCCGAACCTTGGTATCCCTGCGGTCCTGCTGTATTAAGAGGCTGGCTGCCTCGAATATAGCGAGCACCTCAGCCTGAAAAACCGTTGCTGAGTCTGGGAGAGCGAAGGCCGCTTCAATCCCCCAGCTTTCAGCATAGATTCCAGCCCCCCGCAGCTCATCTGAGAGCCGTCGGTCTAGAGTGATATCGCGTCTTGTTCGGTTACCCTGTCGTCGATCCCATTTTCCCTCGTTGGATAACAGATCGTGTAACCGTTACTGCTTATGTAGTCCGTCTGTTCTTCTGCTCGTTGTAAAATGCCATCAAGTATATTGCCGGGCCCTATGCGATTTTCCTTCCAGCAGTTGCTTGCTTTCAGTCTTGCCGCACTCTGCGCGGCAACGTCCTTAATGAACAGATCAATCGGCATTGTGCCTAGGATGACATTTAGAGCAGCTGCCAGGCACGAACGCATTACCCCCGTAGCTCTTGCGCATGCTGATCTTTGTATCCTTGTTAGCTTTGTAATATTGTACTCAACAGTCAGTGCTGGTTACCATACTAGGGCTCCGTAAGTTAGTATTGGTCGTAGCACCGCTGTATAGTAGAGCTGGAGAACAATCGATAGCGGGTCAAACAATGGTTTTCGATGGTTTTAGAAAAACAATCGAATACTATCGATGTCTATCGAGTTTTAATACCTCCTCTCAACCTCAAAAATCCACAGTACTCGGAAATATGAAGGTTTGTGTGTTACCTTTGTTACATATTGTAACGTTGCGACAGATAATGTAATCAAAGAGAGGGTCACATCGATCATTTGTTTCGCTACTTTCCCAGAGCGTGTGCCTCGCGTTCGCGTCGCGAGCACTAGGGTCGTCTTGGTGCCTTCCGCCCA
Organism: Drosophila triauraria; assembly: GCA_014170255.2. Taxonomy (NCBI): domain Eukaryota; kingdom Metazoa; phylum Arthropoda; class Insecta; order Diptera; family Drosophilidae; genus Drosophila; species Drosophila triauraria. The sequence continues at coordinate 400,905 of CM024332.1, forward strand.
CTGCATCAGCTTTATGGCCGGCTCACCGTGGGTCATGTATACTGAGGCGATAGCTATCCCAATCCCAAGCGCACACTAGCGGCTGACAGCGAAACTTATTGCTGACATTATAAGCGAGCTGATAACTTCAAAGCTCCCCAGCGAGCTGAGATTTTTTGGTCGCGCAAACCGACAGCTTAAGCTGAAGCTGATGCTAATTACAAATACAATTAAATAAACAGCGAAAATCGACTAATTTGGCCCGATCGTTTCTATGGCAGCTATAAGATATTGTTGTTTGATTTGGATGAAATTTTAAATGTATGGCTATATTTGAATTAAAAGACCATTTTTTAAGTTTTAATTTGATATCTTTAAAAACAACGAAAATCGGCTCATTTGGCCGGATCGTTTCTATGCTGTATGATATAGTGAACCGATCTGGCCCGTTTCGACTTATGTATATACTACCTGCAACAGAAATAAGACTATCTGCCAAGTTTAATTTAGATAGCTCGAAAACTAAGAGACTTCACCGATCAACGATTTGTCTTCTACTTCGCAATACAATTATATGAGCTTGTCAGCGTGCGATAAATCAAACTGGTTTGATCGATCAAAGAGAGCTGAACTCAACCTACAGCTTATCAGCCCAGCAGAGCTTTCAGTGTGCGCACTTTCAAGCAAACAGAGCATTTGTTTTTTTGAGCTGAAAGCTTTCAGAAATAAGTTCCGGTTTCAGCTGCTAGTGTGCGCTTAGCCTAGCAACTGCCACATCTAATGTCCTGAGATTGGAACAAAGAATAGCATTAAAATGATTCCTTATTACTATACCTGATCACTTCCACCCGCTGAGCTCGAGTATAGTATTGTGTATCCTAGGAGCTTCAGGCCAGAGACTTCCTCGTCCCTAGTCCAAGGCTCCTGTATAAGGGCGATGTCGATATCCTTTACTCTGAGAAGGATCGTGGGATTCGCTGAAGCGTGCGAGCTGCGCTTCAGATTAATCTGCACGACTTTCGGCATCGATATTAACGGGGGTGGAGGCGGGGGATTTGTCGTCAATGTCCATGTCGTCCAACAGCTTGTTGGTGTCATCGACCTCTTCTAGTATCTCGTCCGGTTCGGCAAGGAAGACCCTGATCTTCGCTTTCCTTATGCCGTACCGGGCCTTGTATTCGATGGCTTACAACTGCGGCAGGCACCGTTGATTAATTAGAAGAAGGAACGGCTGGCTCGACTTCATCTCTTTCCCTGCCTTGAGGATGGCCCAGTCATCCGTATGGATATCTGGGTTCTGTGCTCGCAAACACTGATCACCCTTGTGTGATCAGTTTGCCCCTTTGGCAACCAGATGCGGGCTCTGGATCTCCTTGGTATCTCCCTGGCGTGGACTAGTCTTATCTTAAGGCCAACCCAAGTGTTGCTTATCTTAGCAACACATTCCGATAGGAACCTCCTAGAGAACCCATCGTCTGATCCCATCTGATCACTTCCTGCCCTCTGACCATGTCCGAAGAGTCGAAAAAAGGGACAGGGCCGGTCGGCATGGCGACCCACCAGTCAGTCGTATCAGTATCAAAGTCAGTATCGGCCATCTTGTCCTCTATCTCCTCCCACTTCTTTGCCAGCACTCGCCCATCGTCGTGGAGCTCATTCACCAGAGCCATAGCCAGACTGTTTCTGGCCACCTCACTCAACTTTTTCGTCTTTTTGACGAAAGATGTCGCTCTGGCCTTCCCCTGAGCGTCCCGGCCCTTATAGGAGCGCTCTCGCTCACGTCGTGTGAGCCATCACGTTTCGCCTGCGAGATCCTGCTGAACGCCTTGGGGTGTGAGTTCTCGTACCTCTCGATCTCGGCGATCTCCGCCGTAATTTGGGTACCGGGTATCTCACAGTCGAGCACGCTCGACTATCACAAACTTTTGGTCATCGTTTTGTTATCGAAATATTAAATTGTTTTTATTGCTCAAACAGTTGATTTAAATGTTTTGATAAGTAAACGGAATGTTTAAATGACTTTACTTTTTTAATTGTTTGTTTTTAACCCAAATAAATGCAGATATTTTTTATTTATCGGTCGGCTGCCACTCTTTATACAGGGACTTTTATACCTTTTTTAAATAGCAAAAGTACCATTTAAACAATGAAATTAAACTGGTTTATTTATTAAAACCTTGTTTTATCTTCCTTGAACATAATTAATGCAAACTCTTTTTTTTTTTTTTTGAGTATTAAGTTATTTTCAGTGAAAGAAGAGAAAGATTTATTTGGCCTCCCCGTATAAAACGGGTTAACGCCACCGCCATGCGAACTTCTTCATTTTACAAGCATTTCGACCAGATTGTTTGGTTCCACAAACAGTAGGGCAGCACTGGCAACCAAAACGAAAGTTGTCGTTGCCAACGGCAAATATTTTATTTGCGAATTCGAAATGGGGTCAGAAAATAATTTTTTAAAAAGTAATTACGAACTAGATTAATCCACTGATGGTGTGGAACAAACATCAATAGACCAACGAGTCAACTATTTTTTTCCATTTGCAATTAAGAACCGATTTGATGTAAAAAAGGCATTTACTTTTCATTTCGACAAGACATACTTGCCCGTTTTTGAAAATAAAAAAGTCTTGTGAAAGTGGAAACGGGAGCACCATTTTCGAAAACGAAAACGGGAGAATCTTGTGAAAGTGAAAACCGGAGCCTGCCTGATATTCTCGATCTAGCCATGTACGTCTGTCTATCTGTCTGCCTGTCTGTCGGTTCCTGCGCTAACTAGTCTCTCAGTTTTTTAAGATCGTGCAACTAAATCATATACATATGTAGCTGTCATAGAAGCAACTCGTAAAATCTAAAGTGTGTTCGATAATTTTTCAACTTTACCAATATGGAATGATCCAATTGCAGACGGCAAGGGTTTACAAACTTCGGCTTACGGAAGTTGGCATTTTTTTCTTGTTTTTGATTAAGTTATAAATATCTTATAATATCGATTTGCTTTATTTAATAGGACTGTGGACTCCTACTCTCATCTGAAGCCGAAGGTCGCGGATGTTATCCCCTGGATGATCATGTTCTTTGTAAGAGCTGCAATGCTAAGCGTGTTCAAGTTTTGACTAACCGTATGTCTTAGAAAATCTGAACATCTAATATATTACTTTAAGAAACATAAATATGAGTATTATAGCTTCTTAATGATTATTTCCACAAAATATAAATATGGAAACTTAAATTTAAGTAAAAATTAAAACTGTAGTTAAAAATTAAAACAATAACTAAAAAAATTATGTGTGCAATATAAAATAAATGGAATACAGATAAATATGGGGTGCTCATTTGTACATTTTTATATGTGGTTTTTCTTTCAACCAGAGCTCGTAAAATATGCTTAACCGAATTTTCTGCGCAGACTTCGGTTCGCTCTCAGTCTGAGCAGTAGCCCCTCTTTTTCTTTCTTGAGTGAAAACACGTGTAACGAGCTGATTCTTTGGGTTAGCTCGCAACGATTGTGTGCGGCTAGCTCAGTCGAGATCGTGTGCTCGTCCCACCAAATTTATATTATGCGTGATTGCCCGCCCAGAGAGAACGCTTTCGGGTTAATTTAATAATACGGCCTTTATTGCACTTCACTTGGTTGCTGTTAATACAAATTCTGCTGCGTACTGCTCCTCCCGGGTGCGGCTGCACGCCTTCCTCGCCGATCGCTTGGTTGCCTTGCTGCCGAGGCTAGCAGGGTGTTTCGCCCAGCCGAAGCCTAGCCACCCCGAACGCCCACTTCGCGACCTCACTGCAAAGCTAGCAGAGTGTATCGCCCAGCCGAAGCCTAGCCACTCCGAACGCCCACTTTGCAGCTTCAAGTACCGAGCTAGCAGGATGTATCGCCCGGCAAAGCCTAGCCACCCTTATCGCCCGCTCGGCACCTTGGTCTGGGATATCGTCGACACGGTGTATCGCCCGGCAAAGCCTAGCCACGCGCGCAACTCCCACAACTTCCTTCCACTCGACCGTTGATCTCTCCCGTTGGTCCTCGCTGCAGGACCTCGCTGTTCCTTCAGCTGTTGACTCCATGTCTTCTCTGTACGCGACTGATCTCAGCTTTGTAGCCTCAGTCTGGAAAGCTTGCCACTTCAAGCTCCCAAACGTCTTGACTTTGCAATCTCGATCTTCTTCGCGGACTTGGTTTAACTTCTCTTCGTTGACGCACTCGCTCTAATTCTCGCACACGTACTGATTTCTGTGCGCAGGCGTCCTCTGCCTTTTATAGGCTCCGCCAGTACCGTTATCCTTGCCGGCGTCGGTCACGCCACCCGGTCCAAAGTCCGGTGCATCTCGCGAGTTACGTATAACCCCACTTCACTTCCCACATATGTCCAAAACCCAATTTCTTCTTTACCACCTCTTAATAATAAAGTACAAGAATTGCTTAACTCATTAAATGCTAAATAAACAATTATAGGCTCTTGCTATTTAATTAATTTTTATTTTGCACCAAAAGTCTATTTCACCAAAAGCGCCGCTCAGACAAGTAGTGATCGCAGATCTCTCTTGTTCTCCTATCGATCTCTTTTCTTTACTTCAATCGATAGTATCGATGTACAATGGTTTTATAATATATTGTTTACACTTCTGTTACATTCTATGTTATGTTTATATATGGTGTTCCTGCTATGTTCCTACACAATATATTAATATAACACAGTAAACAGGAAATGCATAGTTCATCGATCGTTATTAAATTCAGGCTAACTAGAGGCCAACGATCTTACACATGTCGACCAGAATAATTCGTAAGAAAACCTAATAAGCACTTCTGTAAACCTAAATTAAGTTTTCTTTAAAACATTATCAATAAAGAATATTCAGTTGATTTTTGCCCACCAAACCCGCTTGACGTGTTTTAATTACAAATAATTTATTTTTTTTTAAAACTTCGCAACTCCTTAAACAAAATTTGCGTGACCGGGTCCAAAGTTCATCCGAGACCCGCTATATTAACGGCGTCTCCTCCTTGCCGGCCAAAGTCCACGGCCGCCGATCACGCCACTGAGTCCAAGGTCCGCCAGAGTCCCGCTATATAAGCAGCGTCTCCTTTTGGCGGCCTCGCAACTCCCTGCCCCGCTCGTCTGCTGCTGCTGCCGCTGTTATTAACAGCGCTACTGATGCCCATAGCAGTGCGCATCTCCTGCACACTGCTTTGTGGGGAGTTTTAAGTTACAACTCCTCACACTTTCCCCTTCCTTCAGAAACGCAAAAGACTGCTGCTTCCTTCGGGGATCGACTTTTCTACTCGCCTTCTCCAATTTGAAAACTCCCGCCTTCCTCCGCGGCATTTTCTCCATGCGCTGGTATTTAAATACCGTTTCTCTCCTGGTCACACTGCTACTGATCTCTACTGGTATTTTCCAGTGCATGGAGTTATTCAACACTGAAAAATACCAGATTTGAGTGTGCCCATCGCGGAAGAAGTTCGCTATCGATATCTTCCTACCGATCTGCGCATTTTTCCCCACCACTGCCGGCGAGTGAAATTGCATTTTTGGTGAACGTTGGAGATCTTTTACCCTCCGCTAGGCCTCATTGGCACTGGAACGCTGGGAGATCACCTGCCCGGCAACGGCCGGGCAGCGACTGGACAGCGCTGCGCCTGCGGTGGCAGAGGTGACGACCGCGTGATTGCAGTGGAATACCCCCTGTCCGGCAGCGGCCGAGCAGCGCTGCGACGACGACGGCAGCGGAACCGACCGCGGGATTCAGGTGGCGCCTGCTGCAGCCCCTCGTCAGCACTCCTCTGGATCTTCGCTTGTGCCGGCCTTCGCAGATCAAGGTCGCCGATGCCGATTCCTGGGGCCTGGATCGCGAATTGCCCGCTGGTACGTATCTCCTCCCTTGCCCTCCGGTTTGCGTCTTCTTCTTCTGCCGTTACCGACTCCTTTGGTTTTGTTGTTGCCGATCACCGGAGTCCTGCCTGGTCAGTGTGCCGGCGGTCGCGTCCGTCGACTCCACCACAGCAGCTGCGTCCCGGGTGCCATAATAGCTCTCGCGTCCGTGGCCACCCTAATAGCGTCTGTGACTGTCGCAACAGCGGCTGCGTCTGTCGCCCTGTTCCTGACTCGACGCATCCTTTTCCTTCGTCGCCGGTGCCCCCGGCTAGAGAGCGACAACACCAGCGGGACGCCGTTAGCTGGAGGGCAGGCCTTGCAGCGCTGCGCCCCCTCTCGCCTATGGCTGTGGCTGATGCTGCCCCTCTTGGGTCGCGCTGTGCTACGATACTCCGTATCGTCCTCCTCCCTTCTTCGGATGCAACAGGCAGTTGCCTCCATTGCGAGTCATCTGCGTGGGCAGGACCTGTTTCCTTTTTTTTTTCGTGGCTGTTGTTTAATTTCCGTTTTCAGTTAACTTTCCTTGTCTTCTTGCTCTCTTTCCTTATACTGGAGTCCTCCGCCTGGCGATAGCATCCGCTTGGTTTCGCTCACGCACTCTTCTGGATCTTCGCAGTGGTGTGTGACTGGTGCTGACAACGGAGTCTTTCGTCCTGGCGGTACCATCTTGGCCTTCTTCGTCGCTTCTGTCATTGAAGTCCTCCGCCTCTGCGGTAACATCCTGATCGTTGTCCTCGCGCGCCCTGCTGATTCCTTGCTGTGGCGCGTTGTTGACTCGAGTGTCGGAGTCCTCTGCCCTGGCCGTAACATCCTCGACCCCTTCTTCTGTATTCTGTGGCTTTATCTGACTTATGTGTACTACCTTTTCCTTCTTAGAGACTTCGTTCTGTACGACGGAGATTACTGGCGACTGGAAATTCGTCACCTTGAATGGTCCGTCGTATTTGGGTGCCAATTTCGCAGCGAATCCTTCCATGGCCTTCGATAAGTGGTGCTCTTTCACCCACACCGTGTCTCCGACTCTTGGACTCCAAGGCCTCCTTCTCAGGTTGTAGTACCTGGCCTGGTCCTGCGCCGCCTTTTCCAAGTTCCTTCGGACAATCTCGAAGATTTCCTTCAACTTTCGTGCATTTTCATCGGGCGTCTCTGTTTGTCGTCCTGTGCCCAGTGTCTCCTTATCGTACAAGGCGCTTGGCAGTCTGGGTTCGCGTCCTTGCGTTAGGAACGCCGGCGAGTACCCGGTGGAGTCCGATATGCTCGTATTAACGGCTAGCATAATCTCTGGCCACTTTTCGTCCCAGCACCTCTGGTCATCTCCGGCGAATTGGGCAATCATTGTTTTGACCGTTCGGTTCGCTCTCTCGGTTGGATTTTCTTGTGGAGTGTATGGGGCCGTATACTGATGGCGGATTCCCATTTCCTTCAGAAATCTGTTGAAAGCTTTGCTCGCAAATTGTACCCCGTTGTCCGTTATCACTACCTTTGGTGCTCCGAATCTTGATATAATTCGTTCTCTGAATGCCTTTCGCAGCGATTCTGCCGTGGCTGCCCTCATGGGGACCAGCTCTGTCCATTTTGAGAATCTGTCGATCAGTACTAGCAGCATCTGGTTCCCGTGCTTTGATCTCGGCAGCGGTCCCACAAAATCGGCGCACACTGTAGCCCAGAGTTCTTCCGGCACTTGCGTGAGCATTTTTCCTGCTGCCTGCAGCTGGTTTGGCTTGTACTTCAGGCAACTTTCGCATTTCCTGACGTACGATCTCGTGTCCCGCTGCATCCCTGGCCAGTAATACCTGGCTGCTATTCTGGCTATCGTTTTCCTCGTTCCCACATGTCCAGCCGCTGGCGAGTCGTGGTTTTCTCGTAGCACACTCTCCCTTAGTCCTGGGGCACGCATAATTTCCACGCAACGACGTATTCGCTGCCAGCTCGCTGTGGAATGTGTCTGTACAACGTTGAGCCTTCTAGCATATAATCGGGAAACTTCTGTGGGTTCGTCTTGATTTTCTCCAGCATTTCCTCGATTCATGGGCACGACTCCTTCGACGATACGGTCGTCTCTTTCACTTGGCGAATAGTCTCAGGTAGTGGTTGCCTGGATAGGGCGTCTGCCACCACGTTTAGCTGGCCTTTTCGGTATGCTATCTCGAAGTCATACTTCTGTAGTTCCAAGGCCCATCTCGCTATTCGGCCTGAAGGGCTTTCTATGCTGTTTAACCATTTTAAAGCCATGTGGTCTGTGATAACTTTAAAATGGTACCCCTCCAAGTATGGTCGCAGCTTGCGTACGGCCCACACTATCGCCAAACACTCCTTTTCCGTGGTCGAGTAGTTCTTCTCGGCCCCGTTTAGTGTTCTACTGGAGTAAGATATAACATTTTCTCCTTCCTTTGTGTTCTGTGTGAGAATTGCTCCTATCCCGTAGTTGCTAGCATCCGTCTGCAGCACGAACATCTCTCCAAAATCTAGACATGCCAGGATTGGGTCTGCAACCAGCTTCGCTTTGTCTTCTTCGAACGCGTCTTGGTGTTTTTGGGACCATTCCCATTTCGTGCCCTTGCGCAGAAGTTCGTTTAAGGGCATTACGATTTTTGCGAAGTCTGTGACGAATCTCCTGTACCACGACGCCACCCCCAGGTATTGCCTGAGTTCTCTCACAGTTGATGGCGGTTTTAGCTCTGCGATTGCTGCTACCTTGTCCGGGTCCGTGCCGATTCCTTGTTTCGTTATTCGGTGTCCCAGATAGAGCAGTTCCTTTTGGAAAAACTGGCACATTTCCGCGTTAATCCGCAAGTTCGCTTCCTTCAGTCGGCGAAAGACTTAATTCAGGTTCCTTATGTGTTCCTCCTTTGTCTTTCCGATCACTACGACATCATCTTGATACGCAAATGCATGTGGCGACATTTCGGGCCCTATTACTTTGTTCAGTGACAGTGGATGGGGTATGCGTCCTTTATTGATTTTGCATTAATCTGCCTAAAATCGACGCATAATCTCCACTTGCCGGTCTTCTTTCTCACCATAACTATGGGGGAGCTATACGAACTCTTGGAATGCTCGATGCATCCCATTTCTCCTTGCACTTTCGGATTCTTCGGGTAGTACCTCTGCTTGATCGGTTTGTCGTCCTTTATTGTGATGCTGTGTACGGCTTCGTTTGACGGTCCTTTCATCTGCCTGAATTCGGCCAACTCTGCCTCCAGGAATTTCTCCTCTTCTCTTTCGCTGGCTTGCTGAGGCCTTTCGACGATGGCGACGGACAATTTCTCTTCTAGCCATCCATTGTTCCGTCTCCTCGCTGGTATCGCCACCTTGTGTCCTGCGCACTTCACTTCTGCGCCGATGTTGGTGAGAAAATTCCAACCCAAAACCAGCGCGTCGATTATTCCTGGGAGTATTAGCAGTTGTATTGTCACCGTTTCTGTTCCGAGTCCGATCTGTACTGCCATCTGCTCGTTGATCTGAACTCGGCTTCCGTCTGCCATGTGAACTTGTCGTTTAATGGGCTCCCTTGTTCCGGCTCTTTGCATTGTGACCGCCAACGTTTCGCTTATAAAGCTGGCCGTGGCTCCCGTGTCCACCGTTGCTCTGACCTGGACTCCTCCTATCAGCACTACACTAATTTTGCGAGGCGGAGCCGTGCGATCCCTGCTGGCCTCTCACAGGCTGGGATCGCTGGGCGTTTCCCGACGGTTGGCAGAAGTCTACCGTCCTTCTTCCTATCCTTCCGCATACCCAGCAGAATGTTATCCGCTGATTCCGGCATTCTCTCGCCCAGTGGTCTTGCCCTCCGCACCTACGGCAGGCCTGTGCTGGGTTCTGCACCACTTCCCTTTGGGGCATCGCTGGGCTCCGACCGGACTGCACATTTTCTTCCGCGTGCTCTCCCTCGTCATGGCATCTTCTGCATACCGCACTCTGGTCTGTCCTTAGCGGTTGGTGGGACCTGACCCTGAGTGCTGCGTTTTCCCTCTCGAATTCCTCTCTCTGCTGGTCGAGTCCTTCGAATTTGTCCGCTACTGCCATGGCGGCATCGAGGTCTCTGCATTCGTAGGGGCGCATGAATATGCGGAGTGCTGGCGTGCTGTTTTCAAGTATCCTTGCTAGTATCTCCCTTTTCGACATCCGCAATGGTCGCATTAGGGTTTGTAGTTCGACCATGTAGTCCTTAAACCTTTCGCCGTATTGCTGCTTCCTTTGCCTGACCTGGTCTGCCAGCTTCTCCAGGTACCCTCTGGGCAGGAAGAAATTTTGGAAATCGTATGCAAAATCTCCCCAGCTCTTCCACATCCTGTTGTTCGCGATGAACCACTTCAACGCCTTGCCTTGCAGGAGTTCTGGCATCGCTCTGGGGATCAGGTTCAGGTCGATGCCGTATGTTTCGACATACCATTCCACTTGTTCTAAGAACTCCAAAGGCTTGTCGATTCCGTCGAATTTGAAGTGCCACTCTCGGACTTGTTTTGCTACTTTCGCGTAGTCTGACTTGCATACTTTCTCCTCCGGACGTCTCTCCCTGCTCGACTCCCTGCTTCGGCCTGTGCCCTGCATGCTTGCGACATCTAGGCTTGCTATTAGAGCTTCCGGGTCTGCGAGCTGTACCTTTATACTTGGGATTCTGCTGAATTTTTCCACCAGCTTAGCCAATGTTTCCGTAACCTCTTGGTCTTTTCCGTGTTCATCTACGAATTCCGGCAAGGTTTTCCTCATGGCGTCGACAGAGCCGATGAGCTGGATGCCCAGCGTCTTTGCCACGCCATCGTACTCTTCCTTTCTTATATTCTTTATCCAGCTTTTCCCCATCTTGCGTTCTTGTTGCTTTCTCTTTGTTTAGACAATCACGTTTTTGGGCGCCAGATGTAACCCCACGTTGGGCGCCAGATGTAACGAGCTGATTCTTTGGGTTAGCTCGCAACTATAGTGTGCGGCTAGCTTAGTCGAGATCGTGTGCTCGTCCCACCAAATTTATATTATGCGTGATTGCCCGCCCAGAGAGAGAGCTTTCGGGTTAATTTAATAATACGGCCTTTATTGCACTTCACTTGGTTGCTGTTAATACAAATTCTGCTGCGTACTGCTCCTCCCGGGTGCGGCTGCACGCCTTCCTCGCCGATCGCTTGGTTGCCTTGCTGCCGAGGCTAGCAGGGTGTTTCGCCCAGCCGAAGCCTAGCCACCCCGAACGCCCACTTCGCGACCGCACTGCAAAGCTAGCAGAGTGTATCGCCCAGCCGAAGCATAGCCACTCCGAACGCCCACTTTGCAGCTTCAAGTACCGAGCTAGCAGGATGTATCGCCCGGCAAAGCCTAGCCACCATTATCGCCCGCTCGGCACCTTGGTCTGGGATATCGTCGACACGGTGAATCGCCCGGCAAAGCCTAGCCACGCGCGCAACTCAAACAACTTGCTTCCACTCGACCGTTGATCTCTCCCGTTGGTCCTCGCTGCAGGACCTCGCTGTTCCTTCAGCTGTTGACTCCTTGTCTTCGTTATCTCTGCACGCGACTGATCTCAGGTTTGTAGCCTCAGTCTGGAAAGCTTGCCACTTCAAGCTCCCAAACGTCTTGACTTTGCAATCTCGATCTTCTTCGCGGACTTGGTTTAACTTCTCTTCGTTGACGCACTCGCTCTAATTCTCGCACACGTACTGATATCTGTGCGCAGGCGTCCTCTGCCTTTTATAGGCTCCGCCAGTACCGTTATCCTTGCCGGCGTCGGTCACGCCACCCGGTCCAAAGTACAGTGCATCTCGCGTGACTGAGTCCAAAGTTCATCCGAGACCCGCTATATTAACGGCGTCTCCTCCTTGCCGGCCAAAGTCCACGGCCACCGATCACGCCACTGAGTCCAAGGTCCGCCAGAGTCCCGCTATATAAGCAGCGTCTCCTTTTGGCGGCCTCGCAACTCCCTGCCCCGCTCGTCTGCTGCTGCTGCCGCTGTTATTAACAGCGCTACTGATGCCCATAGCAGTGCGCATCTCCTGCACACTGCTTTGTGGGGAGTTTTAAGTTACAACTCCTCACACACGAGTAGGTTTTTATACCCGGTACCCATAGGGTACAAGGGTATTATAAGTTATTGCCAACCAAGAATGTATGTAACAGGCAGAAGGAGAAATCTCCGACCCTATAAAGTATATATATTCTTGATCAGCGTCACCAGCCGAGTCGAACTAGCCATGTCCGTCTGTCCGTCGGTATGTGACCATATGCGTGATTTTCGGCGTAAAGTAAATAAATAGGCTTAATAAGTAGGCAATCATGGACGTGTTCTGAAAATTTGAGTAAAATCGGATGATAAACATAGAAGTTATTAAACAATAAAGTTTCTGAGAGAGAGAGAGCGCGCACGTGTTGCTCAGCATGTTCTTAGCAACATTTGTCTTTGTTAGGTGTTGCTCAGCATGTTCCTAGCAACATTTGTCGCTTTTGAGAGTTGCCCAACATGTTCCTAGCAACATTTTTCTCTTTTAAGTTCTGCTCAACATGTTTCTAGCAATATTTGTCTCTATTTGTCAACATTTCCTTTTTTCACATGTTCATGTGCTGCTTAATTTCACCCACAATGCTTTGGGTACCGGGTATCTTACAGTCGGTCACATTCGACTGTAGCTTTCCCACCACGATTCGGTAAATACTGGGTCTCTGTGGGCTTCTGACGCTCAGTAAGCAACTGAAAAAGAATTGGCTTAACAAGAAATATTTTAATTTTTGTTGTTGCGTTTGCCCTATGTTGTTGCTTAAGCCTAATACTCACTAGCGCTCAACCCTTAGCTAGCTGAAAGGGTTTCATAATTCTAGTGAGGCCAAGTTTTATGGTGTTCACCGAAAATCCATACAAAATGGCCAAACGGCCAAACTGTCAGCTGTGTTTGTTTATAATTCAAATTAAACGCCGCCAAGCCGCGTACCCCACAAATATCTGCAAAATGAAGAAATTATTTATTTATTTACCTAAAATATTATTATTTTCAACGTAGCGGGGCCAGCTCCCAATGCCGCCGAGCTGCTCCAGGCGATCTGCTCCTGGCCCTGCAGCTGCTGCCACTACTGGAGATCCCGCTAGGGAGTGTTGACCGAAAGACATCTTTGTGTGTCCGGCCTCTTTCGTCAGCTGCTCCTCCTCCTGGTCCTGTTGGCTCCTGGTGGATCTCTCCGCACTGTAGTCGTAGAACACCTTCAACGTGCCGCATCGTTGGGCACGTCCACGTCCACGACGGCTGCTGCCACAAACTTTGTGCTTAAGTCGCCGCGCGCGGATCCTTGGGACTGACACTATGATCTCTCTCCTTGAGCTCTCTACGGAGCCCAATGGTGGCTGCTTGCCCAGTCCCGGGTCATTTCCATTCCCGTTGCCACTTCTCCCTTTTGTAGTCCTTGTATGCTTCGAAGCACCAGCATTTTGTCGTGGCAGCCAACTAAGGAAAGAATCCCAGTAGGCGACCACTGGTCAGGGACGAGCAGAGGAGAAGCAATAAGCATGTCCTTAATTTTTTAATTTGGGATTTTGGCCCTTTTCTATTTTATTTGCTTATATCCCTGTTAAATTACATTTTATAAGACTTAATTTTATTTTAATAATTTTTATTTGTATTTATTTTATGGTCAAGATCCCACATTCAAACTTCTTTAATTGTATTGTAAATAAAATAATTTTTCCCCGTTGCAAAAACCTGCAATACGGCTTTGTTTCCCATTGCCTGTCTATTGCCTGCTCACTTCGCAAGGTATTATCAAATATTTCCTTCCTCCCGCGCCTACCTAGCTAATGGTCATCCGATTGGAAAGATCTATTCTAGTATTTCTCTTAGCTCATCTGCGTACCGACCTTACTAAGAGGCGCCGAAAAAGTGTATTCACCTCTCGCTCGCACTCATTTGGTTGCTAAATTTTAGCGCTAGTGAGTACCTAGCTTTACCATCAGTACCAATCCCTAAGAATTCCGATAGGAATCCTCAGAGAATGGCCGAAAAATCACAAGAAATCTCCTGTGTTTGTGAAAATCTCTTTGTATGCAGATTTTCATAGATGAGCATACACTGCTCAGGGGACTTTATGTTTTGCGGATGAATAAGAACGATGCTGGTGCTAATTTTAATAACTTAATTTTAATAAGAAATTTTTTTTTATAGTTTATAATTAATTTATTTTTTTTAAGTTTTTGTATTTATTTTCAAAAATGGCTCTAACGATTATAATAGTCACCCTTGATACAAAATTTTGTGACAATTACTAGTTACTTAAAAAAAAATATTTAAAAAATTTTAATTAGTTTCAAAATCGGCACTTAGCTAAAAAAATGAAACAGGTAGCGTTCCGATTTTAAAACTAATTAAAAATTTTTAAATATTTTTGTTTAAATAACTATTAATCTTCACAATCTCACCTCGTAAAGAGGTGTTTTTGTTTGATTATGAGTGAGAGGGAGAGTGCGTAAGAGAGACTACTGTCGAATTCTTCTTTTTCGGTGCACCCAAAAAAACATCTATCATACATTCATTAGGGCATTCTATCTCAGGCTGTTTTACCAGCCAATATGCGATATTTTTGGTTCCATCACTAAACAGTTGACATTCACATAGGAAATTTCGCTGTTCACACCGCAAAAATAAACAAAGTCAAAATGTCGAAAAGGAAACACGTGGTTTATGCATTAAATATATATTGTTGACATTTCTACCAATATTAAATATCATAAAAAAAACTTTATCACTGGCGCCTCTCCAGGTCGATTGTGCTGTGCTGAAACCGCCGCCATCTTCGTGCACATCTCGGCCCTGCACGGCGACACCATGCTAAAACATAACCTGGTTCAAGGGATGTAAGGGGGAGCCCAAACAGGTTAATCCAATCCCTCAACGCTATCCTGTCCACTGGCCGTCCTGCCAATAAGATGATGTTCCAGCAAAGGCAAAAGTTTAATTTCATCATATTAAAATTTCAAATTAGTACTATCTTAAAGGCAATGTATACATTTTCGAAAACATACCCTTTATTAAGGGAGATATAAGCGCTGAAAGTAAAAAAACATGCAATATTTTTAGCAATTTTCCTGATACCTAGTTTTAATTCACTTCTTAAAAATATAAAAAAAAAGTTTAAAATTATTTTGAGATAAAGATACCTTTGTCCTAAAAGAGTTAAGGTTAAATGCAAATCCAAAGTATCCAATTGTTCAATGAAATAATCATATACAAAAATGTTTTTCAAGGAAAGTAGCCTGCTTGCTCGACTCGATTACCCGACCTAACATAAATTCAGAGAGTTCTTCTATAAATGGAGTGACCGCTTATGACACAACATTAAAAACTTTATTCATTACGCCCAATTCACACTACAATGATTTTCGAGGGAACGATGAGAAGATGGCGAAAAGTGGAATTCGTGTTCACATTTCACCATCTACCGTCGAACGTCAGCCTAATCATATTTAATGAAAATTTCAATTTAAAGATAATGCATGCTACAAAAGATGTTTTATTACAAAATATATATAAAAATGAATCGCAAAATGTGTTGGTAAGCGCATAATAAGAAAAAATCGAATAATTGTCGGGAAAACCCAAAAAACAGCCATTTTCTTTTTCACATACAAACGTTTTCTAACTAAAACGTAAAATCAATTTGAGCTTTATTGCTTTCCGCGATACTTCCGCGATACTTCAGCGACACTTTCGCGATACTTCCGCGACACTTTCGCGATACTTCCGCTATACTTCCGCGACACTTTCGCAATACTTCCGCGATACTTCCGCGATACTTCCACGATTCTGTACACACCAGCCATACCTTTAAAGTTTAAGAGAAAATTGCCAATAATTTAAAACATCTAATTGAGCTATAAAGAGTTTTAAAATCTTTCTATATCCCATAGAAGAAGTAGAGTCAGGCCATTTTTTCCATTTTGGCTCCGAGCCTGGAAACCCCCTCCGCATTGCTTTGCCAGCCAGGCCAATTGCTTGAAAATGATTTTTGGCAGCGGGCAAAAAGCGGGCGGCAGGAGCTGCTTAATGGAACCGGGTGGTATGCCACCGTATTGCTTGAATCTGAAAGTTGGTTCTTTGATTATATTATTGCGAAATATTAATCCACCAAATATTAATCCACCAGATTGGCAGTGAAAAGTTATTGCCAAATTTGATTGAACCTACTATCTTATCAGATTCAAAAGGTGAAGTTTGTTTCATACCACATATCCCTGTGATTTCAACTAATATGCCATTTGAGTTCAAACGATTGCAATATCCTGTGAGGTTATCATTTGCGATGTCTATCAACAAGGGCAAACACTTAATGTTTGCGGTGTGAATTTGGAAGAATCGTGTCTTTCACATGGCCAACTTTATGTTGTGTGTTCCAGAGTCGGTACCCCAAGCCGTTTATTTGTTTAATATTAAAATATTGTTTATCCAAATGTTTTGGATTAAATTTTAAAATAGCTAGCAATTAAAAAACTTTTTGTTGTTTAATTGAGTGCATTTATATTTCATTGTATACGTAGCGAAGCACGTACCGGGCCGTAGAATGGGGTTGCGTTGATCCACTCTTATTTCAGGGTATCAACCTATCCATCGGCCCATTAGACGGCTTCGACCGGATACAGCAGTCGAATCGGACGAAACTCCCTTCGTTCGAAGAATTTAATCTTTTGCATTTGCTGAAACATCATCTTATTGGTCATCTGCGGCAGGTGCTGCCTGCTGTTGCTGCAATTTTTGCGACATTGCATAGGGATGTAGGTTACTTACATGCTCTATATTGTGGCCATGTCGGTGGGTCGGGCAGTGGGCAGGATTGCGATGAGGGATCGATTAGGTTTTTGCCAATGGTGTTAACCTCTGAGCTCCACGTTCCATGGCGGCGGAGTTGTTGCCGATATTGTTGATGTACGGGGAATCGGACGAGTCTACCTTGTTCGCGCCAACATCAACTGATTCCCACCCAGGGTAGCGAGCAGAGTGTGCTCGCGGACCTTGCCGTTCTTGGAGTTGCCAGCCTCGAGAACACCGGTACAGCACAGCGCAATCAGCCTGGGGAGGTGCCAGTGATCATGTTCTTTTTGATAAGATCTTATATTGGTAAAATTGTCGATAATAAATTGAAGACAGAAATTACCTGTTTCCTTTCCCGGCATTTAGAGCTGTAAAAGTATCGATACTAATTTCGATACATCGATGATTTTGTTTTTTGCACTAGTACCGGTTTATTTTTTTGAGTATCGATGTATCGCTGATTTCAAAATCCGACCAAATAAGGTTGACGCCATTTGACTTTTGAGGGAGTATTTTATGAGTCCAAACATGCAAGAGGATAGAGCCACTTTTTTATTGGAAAGTAATTGTTTTGTAAAATGTTTTTGTTTTTTAGATGGAGAATGAAGGTACAACGGTTTTCAAAAATACCGCAACATGTTATTTTCAGGCTTGCGAGTCTGAAAGAACTTTTAGTAAAGGGCTTACCAAATATTACATAATCAAGTTTTTAATGATTTTCGAGCCCTTTCCCCTAATCATAAAAATGTTTTTTCCCAAAAAATTCATAAAAATCTTTATCACTTTAATAAAAATTTTGATATTAAACAATTACGTAATCATTGTATGAGCGGATGTAAAGATCAGCTTAAGGGCTTTTACCTTAATTTCTGCAGGAGTCTTTGCATGAGAACTAGTAGTCGCGTTATGAAAGAAATCCGAACCAAACAAGACATATAGTTTTCTCTCTCAAGGGTTGAATGAAAACTTGTGCCCTGTATCATAGCCGCATAAAGAAGGATACAGAAGATATATCCATGGCTTGCAAATGTAACTTTTTTTTTTTGTGTCGAATAGTCGGCGATATATTTAAACATTTTGTCATTTAACAATTCCGAAAGATCATATCCATTATTGATTTACAAAGTGGAAGTGAGAATGGAGCCCAATATTTTTACAAATATCCCAAAAGTTTCCCCGTAATTTGCTCTGTTTTAGTCCTATTCCCAATTTGACGTCTACCGTCTATTTGCGAAAAGATTTCGCCGTTCCGTTTATTTTAAGCGTTACCGTTTCATATTACGTATTTTACCTTATTCCGAAAATAACGATAACTTTAATACTAACAGACTGGTTATCGAAAATCGATTAATAACAAAAGACCTCAAAATGCCGTTGCAACTTTTCGTCAGTTAAAAGTAAAAGTTAGGAGCATCTGTTATTTGTTTAATTTCATATTAACTCTGTAAATAAATAATAGCAGTACATTAAACAGATAATATAAACTAATCTTTTTATTTTTTAATCAACTGATAAAGCTTAATAAATTGACACAGTGTATGGATTTAGCCACCCTTCTTTTAAAGTCTGGATTTCTACGTGCAATAAAAAAGTAACAAACTAAGTTAATGTAATGTGCAAAAATAATAATTTACAAAAAACTATATTTTAATTTTAATCGGAAACTCGGAAGTTATTTGCTAAAGCGCAGTCAATAGAACATTCAGATAACTAAAACGAAAAATAAAACATCCCCTTCGGTTTGCAATTGAACGATTTTTCCACCCTCGCCTCGTTATACTCTTGGAAAAATATATATGTACGTATGCACATATGTATGTACATATGTGTAACAAGGTTAAAAACAACGAGAATAAAATACCATATATTTTCTATTAGTGATTTGGTTTCCAAAAAGAATCTAAAAGGTTTCATTAGAAATGTTTTCCGTTCTTGTTTTGTTCTTTCTCAATGTACGTAATATTCATAAGTAATATTTAACAAAACAGATCGTGTAAATTGCATTTGTATGGTAGCAAATTTGCTTTCTTATGGTAGCAAACTTTTTTTTATACGGAGGCAAATTTTGCTTTTGAATGGTAGCTAATTTTGCTTTCGTATTTTACCAAACTTTGCTTTTATATGGTAGCATATTTTGCATTTTATATGGTAGCAGATTTTGCTTTCGTACGGTAGCAAATATTGCTTTTATCTGGTAGCAAATTTAGCTTTCGTATGGTAGCAAATTTTGCTTTTGTATGGTAGCAAATATTGCTTTCGTATGGTAGCAAACTTTTCTTTTATACGGTTGCAATTATTTTGCTTTTTTTATATGGTAGCAAATTTTACATGTGTATGGTAGCAAATTTTTTGCTTTTATATGCTATCCAATTTGCTTTCGTATGGTATCAAATTTTGCTTTTGTATGGTAGCAAATTTTGCTTTCGTGTGGCATCAAATTTTGCTTTTACCTGGTAGTTTTCGTATGATAGCAAATTTTGTTTTTGAATGGTAGCAAATTTTCCTTTCGTATGGTAGTAAATTTTGATTTTGTATGGTAGCAAATTGTGCTTTATATGCTAGCCGGTTTGCCGTAAAAGAATTTTTTCTTTTTTAACGCAAACGTTTTTGTATGTGTAATTTGTAAGACAGCATATGAGATAACAAAATATATTTTTATATTTTTGCCAAGAAAAATATACACGAAAAAAATTGAAAATTTCATTTTTGACTACTTTCAAATTGCAGAATCAGCTAATCTCAATCATCCATTGAAACTGATTGAACGACTTCATATATAGAGCAACCATGATTGATCCAAGTTCAAGTGAAGAGGAGGGAGATGATGATTCCATTGCTAATGTGACATCTAATAAAGGACGCCATCATGTTCAGCCGTCCAATAAGAGTGGTACTGGCACAGGTTCCATTGTAGGTGGTTCCTCAATTTCTGGTTTGGGATCCAACATTCCAACATCTGGCTCGAACGGTGATTTGACCGGGAACCATAGGAATCAATCGAATACTATTACAACGGTTGTCAGCAATCGAATTGATGCTGGAAATAAAAGTGTTGCGGGCAGCGGATCTGGATTAGGGTTAGGCTCTAACAAGAATCAAGACCAAATACAAGGTTCTAATAAAGTAGATGGAGGTAATCTTGAGGTACCCAACAACGGAATTCCCAGGTAAAGATTACATAAATATGTATGTATGTTCATATATACAGCTGTGAAAAAATAATGGCACTCCCAGCACAAGCAATTGTTAAATTGATTCCCAACGTACAATTTTTATTTTCTTTTTGTTGCATATATAACACTTGGAAGTATAAGGCAAATTTTTTTTGTGGTGTACTTCGGTTGGTATTTTGCCCGTTTTGCGGACGTACGATCGAGACCGGTTACCCTTGCTCTTGTCTGACAATAGAAGATTTGTTAGTTTTAGGGACATCCAATTATACATATGGGCAAATCCCACGTGTTTTGTAAATGAAAATGTAATATTTATTTAGGTTTACGAAAATGTATAGTACGATTTTGTATTGACATTTCAAATGACATAAAGCATATGAAATTATACAGTTATTTGTATCGAAATAATCGCTCATAATGTGTTGTGTCGCACGCTACACAAAATGGAAGTTCATTTACATTGTCCATTTAATTTGCAATTTGTAGCGTGTAAGGAATCGTTAATATCTCTTACAAAAGCCCTAAGAGAAAGCAGGATAGACAGAAGAGAAAGGGAGAGATAGCTTTCGGCAGAGCCGTTAGTCAGCGCATAGCGGGACACGGATGCGCTGAGAAGTTTTGGCGGGAGAGAGGGCTGCTGAATAGCGTCGCTGCAAGGAGTATAAAAGAGCGAGGCGGGTCTTGAGGCGGGGAGTCAGTTGTAGAGTTTAGGCAGTAGCCGCAGAGTGCTAGTGAAAGTGACTCTTTGGGAAACGAGCCAAGGATCACTTCAGAGGCAGTTAGTTGTGGAGTTTAATTCGCAGTGGGTTTTTCAGTGACCAGTGACCAGTGCTAGTGCTAGTGAAAGGGACTCCTTGGGAAACGAGCCAAGGATCAGTTCAGGGGACAGTAGAGCAGAGCAGCTTTTATCAGCAGCAATAACGCAGTAAGTCTTTGGGAGGATTTCCTTTGACCAAGCGAGGGCAGTCGTCACTACTTTCTTCCACTTCGTATTTTGTAAGTGCCCAGGCGGACGGTGAGTTTGCCAGCTCGTCAGCTTAGCGGAAGCATCTGGAGCGTGCAGCACCAGAGTATTCTAGCGGAGCGAAGCTTAGCGAGAGTATCCGAGTGCGGGTAGCACCGGAGTGTCTGGCGGAGCGTAAGCGCGGCGTGATCACCCAGACGGCGTTAGTGATAGGGCGCCTTGTGCCCCGCTTAAGTCAGGTGTGGTGGAAAAGAGGTGAAAGTCCCATTTAAAATATACATATATTGGTAATACTTAAATCTTAACCCCGGTGTTTTTATTTTGGCACAGCGTCAACAAATATAAATTAGGCTGAGGAGTTACAAGCTAATGATACATAATAAAGCATACAAAATCCCATATCTAAAATAAATCTTAAAATAAAATAATGCATAAATAGCTTATTTGAACTCAAAAAAGTTTATGGTTTTCTAGCAAACGCCGTGGACTTATTTTGTCGCACACTACGTGTCGCAAGCTACATTTTTTCCATTATCATAATAATAGTTTTCCTATGAATAACTTCATATTTTCTTGAAAAGCAACTTATTCTGTCTCAAATAAAAGATTTGGTAGAAAAAATTCAAACATTTCGAATGTTTTGCATGTGAAAAATTAAGTAGAAAAATGCTTTTAAAAATACCAAAAAAAATACGTTTTTTATTTTTTTAGTTTTTTGCCCGATTTATACATGAAAACACTAAGATATAAAATGTAACCACTGTATTATGAAAATTTTGATTTGGATTTAAAGTTTTTTTTTTATATATATACACATACAAATACAATGGTAATGAACATTTTAGTTTTCGGGCCTGGTAGACATTTGGCTGGAATTGCCCATTTGTCTCTCATTTAGAGGTGGGTTCTTTTTTGAGATATGAGATATGTGTGAATTATTTGCTCTATTGCATTTATTTTGGGCTACTTTCAAGATCAGTAGAACCCTTGAAAGGCTCCATCTTGCTCTCAACCATTGACATGGAAAGGGGTCAGCAAATTTTAAGAACAATATCACCTTATTTGGGCTAGGGGAAATACTAATCAATAATAATTTTAGGTTTTACCTGATTTTTTTTAAGTTAGAACAAAATTTGTTGCAGTGGAGCTATTTTTTATTTCGCAGCTGAACGTAGTTCTTTGTCACAAAAAAAGGGTTACACTAAATTTACGATTCGTTTTCAACATTTTTCTTTCTAGTGGTATTTCGCAAGAAACTCTAAATCAAAGTATTGGCTCTTCAAGGGCCAATTCTCTGCCGCGACCTTTGTCGCCATCTCCTTCCTTAACAAGCGAAAAACAAGAAACTGGAGATCCCCATGTAAGTATAAAAAAAATATTTAAAACAAGAAACGAAGCTTAGTTAGGCAAGCCGAAGTTTAAATCAGGGACCGTAATCTTTATAAGTTTTATTTTAAAAATCGTATGATAATGATTATATATTGATTTTTATGGTTTTCGTTACTGATAATGATGAATTTTGAGTCATTTTATAATAGATTAGAAGTAATCACTATTTGTTTACTCAAAATAAAAATCATTTGCGAATTACGGGCTCTGTATGAAGATTTTGGCTCACTTATTATTATCTTATTTATCTTGCTGTATTACCCAGCAATATTTTGCACCTGCAAAGCAAGTCAGCGTTGAAGATTCATTTTCCGCACACCAAATGGTCCTGACTAATCAAAGTTGTAACCTAAAAACCGAAATATTTTTTATTTTATTTGAGTAGTTTCTTTCCTAAACTTCAGCCCTTTCATAACGTTAATGTTTGCTTTCTATCCTTTTATGAGGATATGGAATAATATCGACGAAATCTCAAGCACAGGATGGGTATATTAGAGATGAGTTTTATTTTGAGCGAAAAAATAAAAAGTATTTGTAATTATTAGAAGATTTTTATTTTGAGAGAAAAAAATAAAAATCATTTATTATCAATTTATGTTATTTTTTATATATTTTTTTATTAAAAATAAAAATTTTGGCCTAAGAAATCACTTAAAAATTTTCATAGCCATTAAATAAAAAAGTTCAAATCAGAAATGTAAAAATCTTAGCGAAAATAGATAATTCGGTCAAAAATAATAACTTTGGTGCAGATTATTTTCTTCAATGTCTATTATCAATTAAATAATTTTTTAAGTCAAAAATAATGAAATAATCATTATTTACGATCCCTGGCTTACATATGTATGTGTACATATTCATATGTATACCCTTGCAGTTACAACAACTGAGAAAGCTACAGTCGAGTGTGACCGACTGTGAGATACCCGGTACCCAAAGTATTGTGCATGAAATTAAGTAGCACATGGACATGGAAAAAACAAAATGTTGACAAATGAAGTTGAGCAAAAGAAGTTGAGCAATGTTCAAAAAATACAAATTCTGCAGCTGTACGCAGCTGCATTACGTATTAATACTGCGCCCGAAAGCACGCAACACATTTTTCGCTACTGCCTTTGTGGCTCTGAAGAAGAAGAAGAGCATTCACAGAAACTTTATTGTTTAATAACTTCCATGTTTATCATCCGATCTTACTTAAATTTTCAGAAAACGTACGCAAATGCTTACTTATTTATTTTATCTATTTACTTTAAGCCAAAAATTACGACTATAGGTTATATAAAATTTTTTACGATTTTTGGGAGCGGAAGTGGCCAAATTTTAAAACAAACTTGATCTGCGTGCAACAGATTCCAATGCTGTCACCAAATTTGGTAACTCTAGCTCTTATAGTGTCTAAGATCTGTTGTTTCACACGGACGGAAAGACGGACAGACGAACATGGCTTAACCGACTCGGCTGGTGATGCTGATCAAGAATATATATATGGGGTCGGAGATGCCTCCTTCTGCCTGTTACATACATTCTCGGTTGGCACTATCTTAATACCCTTGTACCCAATGGGTACCGGGTATAACAAAAAAAACAGTGAATGCTCATAGAAAAATCGTCAGAATACGCGTATATTGCGTGCTGGGCAGTAACAGTTGCCAAGTTTAAACTTATATTTTTACATCCCATTTACTAATTTTTATACCCGGTACCCAAGGGTACAAGGGTATTATAAGTAAGCCATGACCGTCTGACCGTCTTTCTGTCTGTGCGTCCGTCCGTGTTGGTAAGCAGATCTCAGAGACTATAAGAGCTAGAGTTACCAAATTTGGTGACAATATTCGAATCTGTTAAACGCAGATCAAGTTTGTTTTCAAATTTTGCCTACGCCCAGTTCCGCCTTCGAAAATAATAAAAAACGTGTAACTAAGCTTTTGTCATGATAATGGGCAAATTTTGAATGGAGACTTTTTTCGTTTATACCCATGCAGAGAGTATTATAATTTTGCCATGATATATGCAACGCAGTGAAGAAGGCATCTCTGACCCCATAAAGTATATATATTCTTGATTAGCATCACCAGCCGAGGCGATCTAGCCATGTCCGTCTGTCTGTCCGTCTGTCGGTTTCTACGCGAACTAGTCTCTCAGTTTTTGAGCTATAGGGCTATAATTTTCAGCGTAGTCTTATTTCTTTAGCACGCAGTATATATGTCGGAACAGCCGAAATCGGACCACTATATCCTATAGCTGCCATAGGAATGATGCCGAAATTAATGTAAAAAAAAAATTAACTTTTTTGCTTTTCAACGTATATCAATCAATTTATAGATATAGTAGTTTTTAATGGTTATAGAATTACGGTTTTAATTTCATTAAGATCAGACAACTATATCATATAGCCGCCATAGAAACGATCGCACGAATTAAATGAAAATTTAAGATTCTACATGTAAAATGTAAAATTCTATATGTAAGATGTAAAATGTTTACAAACTAAGATATGTTTTCCACTGTAACCAAAATGAATCGATTTTCAATAATCCAGTTGCAGACTGCAGGTTAGGTTAGGTTAGGTTAGGGCGGCGGCTGACACAAGGTCAACCCACTTAGGCCATCACTGGCCCATTGTGATACCGCAATGGATCTTTTATACCCTCTTACCACAAAGTTAGAAAGAGTCCCAGCCCGTTTCTCTAATGAAACCTGCTATTTTCTTCGGGGAGACAGCTGCTAATTCAGCTAGATTATGGAGAAAATATTCTCCCATATATTTTTCCTGCGCCTGATTAGGGCCACACAGGAGCAGAAGAAGTGCTCTACTGATTCTACTTCCTCCTCGTTTTGGCAACTTCTACAAAAGTCGTTGTTTAGGACGTTTAGTCGGGATGCTGATCTCCTACTAGCCAGTGACCTGTGATTGCTCTAATCACAGCTGAGCACTGTGTGCGGTGTAGACTGAAAAGCATTTTTGTGCGTTTGGCGTCAACTTTAGGCCATGTTTGGCGACTGATGTTGCAGTGTGTGGTATTGTTCCACATTTCTTGTTCAAGGGATCTGAAAACTTCCCTTGTCCTGAGCTTAAAAGTGGCTAGGGCATACGGAAGTTCTCCTTGTCTGGAAGGAGAGCTGTGGTGGTGCCGCGTCTGGCCAGTTCATCAGCTATTTCGTTCCCCTCAATATTTTGGTGTCCTGGCACCCAGACTATGGAGATAACGAACTGCTGTGCCATCTCTTGAAGAGATTTACGGCAGTTGTTCACTATCGTCGAGTTTGAGGATAGCGCGCGAAGTGATTTTATTGCTGCCTGACTGTCTGAGTAAATGTTTATTACTCCGTTTATAAGGCTAGAGTGGCGTAGGCAACTAAGAGCCTCGCTTATGGCGAGAATCTCTGCCTGAAAAACGCTGCAGTGGTCCGGAAGACGGATGTGTATTTTAATACCGAGTTGTTCGCAGAAGACTCCTCCTCCAACTCGATTATCGAGTTTGGAGCCGTCTGTGAAGAAATTTATGCAGTCATTCTATCCAAAGGGACTTGCCGCCCAGGCCTCCCTGGAGGGAAAGAAAGTTTTGAATGTTGTAGAAGTGTGTTCTACGGGTGTGCAATAATCTGTCGATTGCTTGCTTGCGCCCACTGATAGGATGGATGAGTGCCCATATTGATGGACTGTCCAGCAGTTTGCGTCTCTAAGACGTCGTGCTGTAATGGTGGCGGTTTCTTTTGCCACTAGTAGAATTGGTGATATGCTAGTAATAGCGTTGAGCGCTTCACCAGAGGTTGTTCTAAGAGCTCCTGTCATGCATAGTTGAGCTACTCTCTTCACCTTGTTGAGCGCCTTGAGTTTAGAACTATACAGCAGCGCTGGCCACCAAATGGATACCCCATACAGGAGGATGGGTCTAACTATGGCGCTGTATAACCAGCTAACTACAGACGGGGACATCCCCCATTTGAGGCCTACTGCCTTTTTACAAGTGAAGAGTGCAATGTTGGCTTTTCGCACTCTATCCGCTATAGTGAGATTCCAGTTCAGTTTCTTGTCTAGTACAAGCCCCAAGTATTTTGCACTGTCGCTAAACTCTAGAACGGAACCATTTAATTTTGGGGCAGACAACTTTGGGATCTTAGTCTTCCTGGAGAAGAGAATAAGGTCGGTTTTACTTGGGTTTACGTTTAACCCGCTTTCGGATGCCCATCCTGACAGTTTTCTTAGTTTAACTGTCATAATGTCACATAGGCTTTGCGGAAATTTTCCCCGCAGCATAACAACCACATCATCCGCATAAGCAATAATCTTGCACCCGCCATCTTCTATGTCGCGTAGCAGCGTGTTTACTGCTAGATTCGATAGAAGCGGAGAGAGTACCCCCCCTTGAGGAGTACCTCTGCTGACGTGCCTGCACAGAGTAGATGCTCCTAGTGAAGAGGTCACTTTTCTGCTCAGGAGCAGCTGCGTGACTAATCTCACAAACTGAGCATCTACTCCAAGGTTCAGCATTGCATTGGTTATTGCCCTTGAGTCGATGTTGTTGAAAGCACCTTCTATGTCCAAGAAGGCGGCTAGGGTATACTCCTTGTCATGCAGGGATTTTTCTATACGGGATATGACAGAGTGAAGTGCTGTTTCTGTCGATTTGCCTTTACGGTATGCATGCTGAGATTCAGATAGCAGAGAGGGATTGATTGATGTTCTCAGGTGTAGCCCTATCAATCTTTCCAAGGTTTTTAGAAGGAAGGAGGACAGGCTTATTGGCCTGAGATCCTTCGGTGTTGTGTGTGAGGCTTTGCCGGCCTTGGGTATAAAAACTACTTTGGACGTTAGCCAGGAATCGGGAATTCGGCCTAACGCCATAATGTTCGAGAAGATGGCTTTTAGCCAAGTGACAGCGAGATCTTCCCCCTGCAGCAACTGTGCCGGGAATATATGTAGGGAGCAAAGCTATTTATAGCCCATTTGATGTTGGATTCAGTCATAATGCTATCCAATGATCTGACCGGGTGGTATGGTTGTGGGTCGCTTGTTTGGGGACCTAAGGTGTTTCCTGGAAAATGTGTGTCTATTAATAGCATCAGTGTTTCTTCGCTAGAAGAAGTCCACGAGTCGTCCTGTTTCTTGGGATAGCCCAGATTTGAGGACGACTTTGAGAGTACTTTTCGTAGTTTTGCAGCTTCCGAAGAGGATTCAATTCCTGAACAGAATTTTGTCCAATCCTCTCTTTTTGCCTGTCTAATGAGCTTTTTTAATTGAGCTAGACTGTGTTTATATTCAGACCAATGTTGTTCACAACTTAGTCTTTTTGCTCTGTTGAAGAGTTTCCTACATTCCCCCCTCAGCTTGTCTATTTCTTGATTCCACCAGGGTGGTTTCCATTTGCCTCTCGGCTTGCTGATTGGACAGGTTGCTTTATATGCACTGTTGCAGGCTTCAGTGAAGACTGTCGTGAGAAAAGTGAGATGTTCCTCCGATGGTGGAGTCTGCTCTGGTGGAATAGGAAGGGCTTTAGCCAATCTATCTTTAAAAGCTGGCCAGTTGGTTCTACGGGGGTTTGAGAACGTTACTGGGTCAGGTTTGGGGGCACACAATCTTGTGTCAATATATTTGTGATCCGAGAAAGACTGTTCTTTAGTGACGCTCCACCCTATAAGCTGGTCATGCATGCAGTTAGAAATAAGGACCTCCTCCCTGTCCTTAATAACAAAAGTGGGGTCGTTTCCCCTATTGCAGAAAAGTAGGTTAGTGGAGAGAAGGTATTCAAAAAGTAACTCACCCCTCTCATTTGTGTTGGTGCTGCCCCACATCTCGTGGTGGGCATTTGCGTCGCATCCGATCAACAGGCCAGTGCTCCTATCTTCGCAATCCTTAACGAGTTCCCTCAGTTTGCGACCCGGTATCGGGTCCATTATGTCGTACGCAAAGTATGCTGACACTACACGTAGCGACCTGTCCTGGAGCTCCAGACTTATCGATGTAGTGTCGGCATCGCTGTAATTATAGAGCATATATGCACTGAGGTGCCTTTTAGCTAAAATGCAAGTGCTTGTTTTACCTTCTCCTTGAGCTGCGAGTAGATTATATTTTGGGGTGCTGAGTCCACAAATCCTGTTGGATACAACCCAGGGTTCCTGGATCAGCACCAGATCGGCTTCGTCTCTCGCTAGACGAAGCATTAGGGCAGCGGAGTCTGCTTTACTGTGGTGGAGGTTGATCTGCACGACCGCTAGAGTCATTTAGCAGATTTGCCTCTACCACCGTCACATCAGCATCAGCCTCCAGGTCATCCTCGGGGTCCTCACTCATAGAGTCGGTTCCACCATAACCCAGCTTGCTGAAGCCCCGCAGAAAGGATGCGTCGGATATCACCGACTCGCAATCCTCCTCCTCCTTGCCTGGCTCCTCCACCCCGGTTGCCAGCACCTCCTCAACACCAGGCTCGCTCCTCTGCTTGGTGTCCGACTTGTACACTCGGATCCGCACCGAGCTAAAACCGAAGTTTAGCTCCCCGTGCATAGCCTCAATGGGTGCGGTAGAGTCCTTGTTAAGGATTAGCAACACCTGACGCACTGGGCCCTGCGTCTCTTCCACCTTTGCCACCTTCCAGTCGGAGGACGGCAGGCTAGGGTTGCACCTCTGCAGCATCGAAAGGATCTTCTCCGGCTCCTTAAAGGAGGACGGGATCCACATAACGGCTCTTGGCCTACTCGGAATGTCCTTCCAGTCAACAGCGACCAGCTTGGCACCCGGGTGACTTCACCCAGTCTCGAGACGGCTGCTTTCAGAAGCACTGCCGATCGAGACCCTTCGCACGCCATCACCTTGACGTTACCCTGATACCACCCTGCATCTTTGCAGATTGGTGGGGGTCCAGGGTCCGCTTCCAGCACCTCGAAGCATTGTACAGCCAGTGCTGCCTCAACCCACTTCCACTGGTTCCTCGGAATTCTGCCTTCCGTGTCGCCTTGGTCCAGGACTCCTAAAAGGATCTTGTCCTTGGCCATCTCTGCGAAACTTTTATTCGCCGCCGGGTGGTGATGTTGCTCTTTGCTTGTCTTTTCAGGATGGCCGCGGCGGATTTCCTCTCCTCGTACCTTTCCAGCTTGGCCTTGCTTGCGGCAGACCTTCCCTTCACCCCTGCACCTGACTGAGCTGCAGCTGCGCTTGTAGTAGCGCCTTGCTGTTCGCTCGAGGTGACAGGAGTGCTGGTTTCGGTCACCACCTTGCCTCTGACCAGGGGGCGATTTAGCCCAGTTGGCTGTTGCTTCGCCGGGGTGGAGTTGACCTTAGCTCCAGTGAGCTCTGTCATTCCTCCAGTGGCAGTGACTGCCGTTGGGTTGACTTTAGGTGCGGTCACCTCTGTTATTGGTTTAGGACCCTCGGTCCTCGCCGGATTCATGAGAGTTCCGGTCTCCTTTTTGTTGCTTGTGAATTTTGTTTGGTCCATAATTGTTCCCACGAGTGGCGGAGAAAGGGTGGTCCACCTCTCGCAGAGATCCGCAATGCGGGAGGTAAGGCTGGCTAATCCGGAGGGCGCCAGGTATCCGGATGCTCCGTTTGCGACTGGGCTAGTTTTAAAAAGGGCCCCCAGCCAGGCTGATCATCGGCACGGGTCGCATGACACCTTGATCCAGCCTTTCACCTTAGCCATGATAAGAGATCGCAGAGGCCTGTGGCATGGCTATGGAAAAGATCTCAGCTGGTACCGTCCCTAGGGACACTGGAGCACCATTACCAGTTGGCACCCTAGTGGAGGGTTCAGCTATAGGCTTTTTGCCAACCTGCAGACTGCAAGGGTATACAAATTTCGGTTTACCGAAGATAGCTTTCTTTATATAATTAATGTTAATTAATGTTAAAATAATATTCTAAAAATAGTTAAATATATTATCTTAGATATTGCATACGTTTCATGGCGTATATTTTCCTTTAAGGACACAATTG
Source organism: Drosophila triauraria (assembly GCA_014170255.2). NCBI lineage: Eukaryota > Metazoa > Arthropoda > Insecta > Diptera > Drosophilidae > Drosophila > Drosophila triauraria. Next base: position 430,987 of record CM024332.1, read on the forward strand.
TTTTTCAAAATGCACAAAAAAGTAATATTTTTTACTTTTTTTAAGACACCGAAAATATTTTGCAGCTTTCACCCACATTGCTTTGGGTACCGGGTATCACACAGTCGGTCACACTCGACTGAAGATTTCCTACTTTTTTTATTTTGCAAATAACGATCCGAATATATATAGGCAATCTCTAGTTTTCACCTTCGAAAGTTTCTTAAACGCAAGCTGTTTGCGTTTTTGAAAACGGGCAAGATTGTCTTTGCGAAATGAAAAGCAAATGCCGTGTTCTACATAAAATTATTATTATAATTATTATACATATAATTAAATCTGTCTAAGATACCCGTTACCCATAGGGTACACCTGATAAAAAATATATTTGTTACTTACTTATTCCATTACCTACTACCTTCAATTCGTGTAAACTTCATGAAATTTTTGCTCTTTCCAGGACAAACATGAACGTGAAGAAGATGAACGCAAACGTCGAATTCAGCTTTACGTATTTGTATCACGCTGTATTTCTTATCCATTTAATGCTAAACAGCCTACTGATATGACAAAACGACAGACAAAAATAACGAAACAGCAATTGGAAATAATAACTCAGCGATTTCAGGTAGAGATTAGAAAAGAAATGCTGCGATTTGTATTTGTAACGCTAGTCTAGAATTATAGACCCGACTAAATATTTATCCAAACACTAATTACACTATATTTAATATCAACTATTTATTCTAATTATAATTATAATAGGCATTTCTCAAAGGTGAAACACAAATAATGGCCGATGAAGCATTCCAAAATGCCGTACAAAGCTATCATGATGTGTTTTTAAAATCGGAGCGAGTTCTTAAGATGGTTCAGTCCGGTGCCTCATCACAACATGATTTTCGAGAAGTTTTTCGAAATAATATTGAAAAAAGAGTCCGGTCGTTGCCAGAGATCGATGGGCTGAGTAAGGAAACCGTCCTAACATCTTGGATGGCGAAGTTCGATATTATACTAAAGGGCAGCGGTGAAGAGGATTCAAAACGACCGTCACGCATGCAACAATCACTAAATAGTGAACTTATACTCTCCAAGGAGCAGCTATATGACATGTTCCAACAAATATTATCGGTGAAGAAATTTGAACATCAGATTTTATACAACGCGCTGATGGTAAGTTTAACATGCATACATATTTGGTATAATATGATAAAAAGAAGATCTCTCAAACCATTTTATTTTACCATTTTTATTTATATGTTGTTTTTATTTATATAAAGCTAACAGTTGGTCTAAAACTAAAAGCTAACTTCAAATTAGGAGCATTACCTGCTAAGACCGACCGCTCGCCTGGGAGTATATACATGTTTACATATTTATATATAAGTCGTAGGGTAGACCGTTTTTAGTTTAGAATGGGAGTCAAAGTACGAAATTTAACATTTTGAAAATGTGAGCTGTTGGGGCTGGTGGAGAAAAACTATACAAATTTTTATGGCTGTTGTGATCTAGCTTTAAATACGCGTCGAATGACACCTCAATCATCCCGATCCGTTCAAAAGATTCAAAAGAGATTCAATAAACAAGATTTTAACGGCCTTTCCAAAATGAAAACGTTTGTCCTGTTGTTTGTCTGTCTGTCTGTCGATTTTTTTGTTTTAGAGTCCTGGAACCACTTTTATTTTTTCTAACACCTTGAGCTTAACATCTTTTGTTCTACGACTTTTTGGTTTTCCCGCTAGTTTGGCGGGAAAACAGCTATATGGCTAGATTTCCCACAACTTCTAGACGACGAAACATGCTTTATGTCGTTAGAAAGGTATTTTGAAATGATAATAGCTTTGCCTGGACATAATTTATCTAAATATAATATTAAGAATTTATAATTAAAATAAATTTTTTTTTTTTTAATGTTTGTAATTTTTTCAAAAGTGGCTCTAACGATTTTGATAGTCACTCAAGGCCATATAGCCCTTGAGATTGCTGCTCACTTTTTGGGGTACAACACATTTCTCCGAAAATTCCCTTTGTTATCAAAATTAGTAGCAATGATCCCTTAAAGCTATCTTCTTTATATATGTATTTTTTTTTAAGTTTTTCTAATTAGAGTTTTAAACAAATACTTCTGATATCAAAAGCACCTCTTAGGGCCTACCCTCCCTGTCCAACTGCCTGACAACTACCTGTCCGGAAATATTAGTCAAAAGATAAAAACAATTTGATTCCCTGCCCTTCAAGAATGTATCTGACTGTGAAAGAATAACATAGCACTGTTAACTGTACTGTTATTTATCGATTATTTCTGTAAAGCAGTGAACTGTCACTCGGGTGAAAAAAATATTCAAATTGGAAAAATGTCGGGAAACGAAATTCGCGGAATACACCTTCAATTCAAATCCTGGAAAGTTTTGCTCTTAAGTTTACTGTCCAGTCAGGAGTACAACAGCCGTGGAAGATCATCTTAAGAAGAAAAACAGACTAAAGTTTGCTGCAGAGAAGCGGGAAAGGTATCGGCATTGGTGGAGGAGTGGCAACCTCTATCTCTGTTTCAGCCATCGCCAAAAAGATAGGTATAGGATAGAATCATTAAAACAAACGCAAGCATTCAAAACAGCTGTCCGTCTCTTTTTATTGTTATCGGTTATCGGAAATAATATTGTTTCCGGACCGAAAAATATTTAACAGGAAGTCGGGTCTCGGCTAAAGTTAGCTCTCACATTTATACGATAGGAAATCTAATTTTCTAAGCCGGATCTTTATCAGGCCTCAAAAATTTTACAGGGAGTTAACGAGGTACTAAATTTTTGACTGTAAACGGCGTTCTGCTAAAATCACATGTCATAACTATGTGCTATAATTTTGTAATAATAACTAATATAGGAACGACCTCTGGACATGGTATTAAGTTATACTAATTAACTTTATAAAAATAATACATATGTCATTTTAAAACTTCTGATAATATTACTATTTTTATATAGTTTTAGTTTAGAACTTATTTATTAAATCTGAAAGGAAAAAATATATGATAGTTAGAAATTTAAGACTCTTTTTCTGTGCAAATAATTAAATTGCATCGTTCTCTATACATTTTTATTGATAAAGCATAACAAGCTAGAACAAAGGGGTTTTTAACTCAACTGTTAATTCACGAGCTCTGATGTTAAGACCTACCTTCAAACGTATATATATTTCATATATATTAAATATAATTTTCTAGTTGGACTCTGCTGATGAGCAAGCCGCTGCCATAAGACGCGAATTGGATGGACGAATGCAGCGTGTCGGTGAAATGGAAAAGAATCGCAAACTAATGCCAAAATTTGTGTTAAAAGAAATGGAATCTCTGTATATTGAGGAATTAAAATCATCCATAAATCTTCTGATGGCGAATTTGGAATCTCTGCCAGTTTCGAAAGGAAATATGGATAGTAAATATGGACTTCAAAAACTAAAACGTTATAATCACAGGTTAATTATTTTTCACTTACAATACTACAAAATATTAAAGAAAGTATTTTGTTTTTTTAACCTTTGCTTCTCTTATATGGATATTTTCAGTACACCGTCGTTTTTGTAAGTCTTCCTATTCCTAAATCAATATTTTATTTAAATATAATATTAATAATTATGTGGCAAGTAAGTTTTAATGGGATTTATAAGATCTTGCTCACAGATTTTAAGCAATTGTTAATCTCTTTGATTTGGGATAAATTAACTGAGGCACACAAAATAAATCACTGGAAGCCACAGAGAGGTGTGGCAGGGTAAAAGCTAGTTACATATAAAATAATATTAGTATTTGCTTATTTTCTGATAATTAATATTCATTTATTCTCTTCTTTGTGTTTATTGAAACCAAAAGGAAATTAATATTACGTTCTCATGGCTCATTGTCAAAGCTGGAAGGCGACTCCGAGGATGGTTCCACGCAATTAACCAAATTGGATGTTGTTCTAACCTTTCAATTGGAAGTCATTGTTATGGAAGTTAAAGGTCTAAAATCTCTTGCACCAAATCGCATAGTTTACTGCACAATGGAAGTGGAAAACGGCGAAAAACTGCAAACGGATCAAGCGGAGGCGTCCAAACCCATGTACAAAGCGAATAATTATGCTAAAATTTATTTTATTTTATTTTTTACTTAATCTATTGCGTTTTAATTCTAATTATGAAATATTCGTAGGTGGGACACACAGGGCGATTTTACAACCACACATCCATTGCCTGTTGTTAAAGTAAAACTTTATACGGAAAATCCGGGAATGTTAGCTTTGGAGGATAAGGAATTAGGGAAAGTAACTTTAAAACCCACTCCTCTATCGTCCAAAGTAAGTTATTACATATAAATAGAAAATATAATATACATTGTAGTTTTAAATAAACAAATTTAATTCTTAGTCACCTGAATGGCATCGTATGATTATACCAAAAAACCTGCCAGATCAAGATATACGCATTAAGATTGCTTGCCGACTCGATAAGCCCTTAAATATGAAACATTGTGGGCAAGTACATAATAAATTCTATATTATATATACATATATATCTTATTTTTTGATTATATACTATATATATTGTTTAACAGTCATCTTTATGCAATCGGGAAATCAGTTTGGAAGAAATGGAAAAGGCGTTATTTTGTCTTAGTTCAAGTATCACAATATACCTTTGCTATGTGTAGTTATAAAGAAAAGAAATCGGAACCATCGGAGATGATGCAGTTGGATGGTTATACTGTAGACTACATAGAAGCTGCTAGTGGTATGTACAATATATCAGTGATCGAAAAATACCCTTCGTGAAAACCTTGATTGTTTTCGTTTTTATACCCGGTACCCATCCATATATATAAATCTGTAACGCTTTTTTAAGTATCGCTCGCCTAGCTCATACGGTTGGTCCTATCGACATGATTTTTTTTTTTAAATCCTTCGTTCTTGGTTAAAGTTGCACGCTAAGAAAGGAATTTTTAGTCGGCCTGTTAGAACGTCCGAAAAATATGTTATTTTTTTTTAATTTTTCATTTCAAAGTACTCTTAATGCAGCTTTGACCACCTGTTGTCAACCAAACGGATAGCTTGGCGGGGAGAGTGTCAGCTTGCGACCGGGAGAACGATGTTCAATTCCAGCTAACGGGAAAACTTTTTTCTTTGTATTATTTTTTTGAAGTTCTGGATTTTTTGTTTGTTTTTTTTTTTTCTATTTATATCTTGGTTTTTGTTCAGAGCTCGGAAAGTTGGTTCAAGTTTCACTGAAAGTTCTCAAAATACCGGCGGCCGAATCAATTTGCAGTCGCAAGCAGTACAATATTATCCTAACTTATATTTTATATTTGCCGCCGCTTGACACCAAAGCCTCAGCTATAGAATATGATTATTTGATTTAAGGCAATCATAAGGGATATAAACATCTGACCAAAGTTGTAATATTTCCCTCAGGGTATATAATCTTTACATCGGGCGGTGCTTATATGTATTATAACTTAGTGCTAACCAATAATGTACATCCATATGTAACAGGCAGCAGGAGGGATCTTCGACCGCATAAAGCAAATATATTCTTGGTCAGCATCACCAGCCGAGTCGATTTAGCCATATCCGTCTGCCCGACCGTATGAAATAACAAACCTCAAAGACTATAAGAGATAGAGCAACCAAATTTAGTGATAACATTCTGATCTGTCTCACGCAGATCCAGTTTGTTTCAAAATTTGGCCACGCCCACTTTCGCTTTTTAAAACTATGAAGAACGCTATAGTCGTGATTTTCGTTAAAAGTCAAAGTTAATAGATATGAAATAAATATGTTTGTGCTGACGTGCTCTAAAAAATTGACTAATATCGGTTGATAAACAAGGGAGCTATTAAAAAATATAGTTTCTATAAATGGTAAACTTCTGCGATATCTATGTACACTGTAATATTTTATGTTATTTTTTGTTTTTTTATTTTTATACCCTTGCAGAGGGTATTATAATTTTGCCATGATATTTGCAACGCAGTGAAGGAGGCATCTCAGACCCCATAAAGTATATATATTCTTGATCAGCATCACCAGCCGAGTCGATCTAGCCATGTCCGTCTGTCTGTCTGTCCGTCTGTCTGTCCGTCTGTCTGTCTGTCCGTCTGTCTGTCGGTTTCTACGCGAACTAGTCTCTCAGTTTTTGAAATTTTCAGCATAGTCTTATTTCTTTAGCACGCAGTATATATGTCGGAACGGCCGAAATCGGACCACTATATCCTATAGCTGCCATAGGAATGATGGCGAAATTAATGTACAAAAATTTTTAATTTCTCTGTTTTTCAACGAATTTCTATAAATTTCGAGATATAGTCGTTTTTTATAGTTCTAGAATTACGGTTTTAATTTCATTAAGATCGGAAAACTATATCATATAGCTGTCATAGAAGGGATCGGTCGATTTATATGAAAATGTAAAATTCTACATGTAAAATGTAAAATTTACAAAATTTACATAATTTGACATTTTTTTTTACATTACCAAATTGGATCGATTTTCAATGATCCAATTGCTGACTGCAAGGGTATATAAACTTCGGTTTACCGAAGTTAGCTTTCTTTCTCGTTTATTATTAATTACAAGTTTTGGAAAAGAATAAAATCATGTTTAGTTACTTTGATGTCAACCTAATTCTTTGGCCAAATAGATTCCCATATACATACGTATTTAACATAAATACAAAACAAGCACCCGAAAAAAGTAAAAGTATATCCCAGCCAACCAGTGGAGTCCGCAGGGTGCTCCTTTAGGACATCCTGTGCGGTACTCAAACCCTCCTTGGGAGGCTCCGAAAGGTGTCCTCAGGGAGCATGTTTGCGGGAGAAAATGGCCTTTTCAATTTATATGAAAACAGTGCTCTTCTAGGAGTCCTAGAAGGAGTGTTCCAAAATGCTCCTGTAGATAAACAGCAAGGACTCCGTGCGGACTCCTCTATTAGCTTATAAATTAAAAAAAAGGAGTCCTTAAATCGTCCAAAGATAACCTAACCGACACTGCTCTCTAAGTTAATATGTTACTGTTAAATGGATGTAAATATTATATTCTAAAACACAATTGTTTCGACTGGGACTCAAACACGCGACATATACATTAAAAGTCTAGCACACTAAGCATGTCGTCAGGCAGGTAAATCAGAGAATGCTGATTAAAACTTAAATACATACTATACCAAATTATGCTCCCTAAACGCTCCTACGAGGAGCTTTTTTGGAGTCCCTTTTCAATCCAACTTCGGAAAGCTCCTTTAAGGTGCTATTTCGGAGTCCACTTTCGCTCCTACTTCAGAGTGCTTCGAAAACGCTCCTTTAAGGTGCTATTTCGGGAGTCCCTTATTGATCCTATTTCGGAGTGCTCCAAAAATGGTTGGCTGGGATTGATAATAATGTTCAAAAACAAAATATTGTCATGCTACATTTTGACATTTTTGACATTTCCCAGAATAGAGAACTCAAAGAGAAAAGTGGGACATAAAGTGACAGGATGATGACATTGAACTCTTCTATTTATTTAACGCACAAAACTTTTGGTACTGGGTATCTTACAGTAGCATCATGCTTGTTCGTTTTAGTCTTTAAAAAAATGTGTCCTCAGTTGAGCGCTATTCTCTATTACGCTTTCCTAATAACTTTTGTAGAAAGATAAAAGGAGATCGATTCGGTTGTATTGATCGTACATTGAGAGCTCTGAAATTTACTACGATTTGTGTTATTTAGCAAACCTAATGTTTGGAATTGATCTAAATGGAGGACGTTACTTCTTCAATGCTGTCCGTGAGGGCGATAGCATTTCGTTTGCCTGCGACGATGAGAACGAGTGCAGTCTTTGGGTAATGGCCATGTACAGGGCAACAGGACAATCGCATAAACCAACGCCACCAATAACACAGGATAAGAATTCAGCGTTGTCAAAAATTCAAGGTGGTATGTATATATAAAATATTTAATATTTTGATAAATCAATTAATAAAAACTAAATTAAATTTCCGCATATATACCTAACTACAAAACGTGTTCTCAAAACTCGATATTAAAGATTACTCACCGTTAGCTTTTCTTATTTGTTCTGTCAAGCAGAAACACCTATTATCGAGGTGATTTACAAATACAACATTTTTTGACGAAAATGGCTTTTTTGACCATTTTGGGAATTTTGTTCTCCTATTTGATGATTCAACGCGAAAAAATCTATAAGAATCAAACCCGGCTGATTTAGTAACTGATAAAAACTGCAATTTTGCAGGCCTGGGTAATACTACTAGTTAGGGCTAGTGAAAAAACGAAACTAGTTAAATTATTTGTAACTCATTTTGTGTAAATATTTATTTTATTTTTTCCATATACTACGTAATCACGTTTTTTACCATTTTTAACGCCCTCCCCCGTTTGTAATCAATGGTTACATAGGATATCTTAGTGTTTTCTTGTGAAAATAGGCCTGAAGACTGGAAAACTGCAATTGGGTTGTTGTATATATAGGTTTTTTGCATTCAAAACATAGAGAAGAAAATATGAAGTTATTATTAGGAAAACGTGAAGTAAAGAGCATATGGAGATCTTGTACCGTTGCAAATTAAAAACAAGTTTGTAAAATAGAGAATATAAAAGATATAATTGAAAATAACTGTTATAAATATAAAGCTACTTTATTTAATTGTGGCTTAAGACTTTTTTCTCGCCAGATTTAGCAGATTTTCGCAATTTTCAAGCTAATATCAAACAAGACTTGTATTTTTATATCGTCCGCAAATCATTGTTTTTTTTTTCAAATAATTTTAAAACTTAACTTGTCTTTTAGAATACAAATAGTACTGGTAAAAAGCATTGATTGTGCAAAAAACCACTTCAGAAAATGTTAATTTTTGTCAATATTTGACTTATGCCGTACGAACGTGCCGTTTGCCATCCTGGAAATGCCCATATGGCCGCGTTCAAAGCGTATTTAATGCTAAAATTTCGAAGTATATATTTGTTATATTTCATTTTTTTATTTGATATTTGTTATTGTAGACGCAGACAAGGCGCGCAAACATGGAATGGAGGATTTTATAAGCACCGATCCTTGTACTTTTGACCATGCTACACTTTTTAAAACATTACAAAACCTAACCCTTGAGTATAGGCTCAACGATCCATATGCATCCCTGGTAAGTTTATCGGATTTCTGTTACCTAACTTCTTATGGCTGTTAAACAGATCTTAGTTTATAAAGAGCCTTATGAATACAATATGACTAGGTGTATACAAATCAATTTAAATCCTGAAGTTATTTGTTTTGTACTTATTATCATTACTTCTCAGGGGTGGTTTAGTCCCGGACAAGTGTTTGTGTTGGATGAATATTGTGCCCGTTATGGTGTCCGTGGATGTTATCGACATTTATGTTACCTTTCGGACTTACTGGATCGAGCTGAAAAGCAACATATGATTGATCCGACGCTAATTCATTATTCATTTGCATTCTGTGCGAGTCATGTTCATGGAAATCGGTAAGATTGAATACAATTTTTATACCAGGTACCTATAGGGTACAAGGATATTATAACTTAATGCCAACCGAAAATGTATGTATGTAACAGGCAGTCTGTCTGTCTGTATGAAACAACAGATTTTAAAGACTATAAGAGACTATTTGGAGACAAGTTTATTTTAGAACTTGGCCACGCCTACTGCCGCCACCAAAAGTCATGAAAAACGTATAACTAAGCTATAGTAGGGATTTTCGGCTTAAAGTAAATATATATAAAATAAACACATTTGTGCAGACGATCTCTAAAAATTAGAGTGAAATCGGATCATAAACATGGGATTTACTAAACGACTAAGTATCTATGTATACTGAGCTTCTGCAACATCTTTGTTTGTGTTGTTCCTAGCAACATTTATATTATTTTGTGTGTTGCTCAACATGTTTGTTCTGAGCTGCATTTGTTTTCATTTGTAAACATTTTTCATAAATTTGAGCATAATTCGACACAGTGAAAAAGATCGATCACACTCGGGTGTAGCACTTCATTTTATTTTTTAATTTTATCATTAAAATTTAATAAGAATACTATAATCATGTTTCTTAAGAGATTTATTAACCTTATCATCATCGCGAACATGGCGGATTCGCGTTCAGTTTTTCCATTATAAAACATGAACAAGTGAGTTAAAGCTAGAAATAGTTTAAATTAAAGCTACCACTTATCCTTAACAGTTCATGACAACTGGCTAAGCATGGCAATGTTCTTACAGCTGCCATAGGAGTAATTGAAAACTTAATAAACAATATTAGGAAAAATATACACATGTACTCAAATTGTAATTATTTCATACGATTTTCAAATAACTTTAAAAATTGTATCAAAGAGCACTTGGTTGATATATATAATTATCTATAAAAAAACTGCCTGTGGCGGCTTTGAAATATTGTAAGCACCAAGGCTATACAAACTTCGGCATCCCGAAATTAGCTTCCTTTATATTTATTTTATACAATCAAAACTTTTATATTATTGTCTAGGCCCGATGGTGTTGGTAGCATAACGCATGAAGAAAAAGAAAAGTTCTCGGAAATCAAAGAGCGTTTGCGTCAACTGCTGGAGTTTCAAATAACAAATTTTAGATATTGTTTCCCATTCGGTCGCCCTGAAGGCGCTCTTAAAGCCACATTATCATTATTGGAAAGGGTATTAATGAAAGATATAGTGACACCGGTGCCACCTGAAGAAGTTCGTTTAATGATAAAGAAGAGTTTAGAGACCGCAGCGCTGGTGAATTATACGCGCCTGTCGAATAAGGCAAAAATTGAAGGTAAGAAATTTATATCCAAGTATATACAGAGTACTTAACCCTTGTTAACGGGTTATTATTGTACTTTTTTGTTTTATTTAATAATAATTTGGTTAGTTTATTTTCTTTTTATAGCAAACAATTATATTTAAATATTTAGCAACATACGATGTAAAATTTATTCACAAATTAATTTATTTTTCCGTAGAAGATTTACGAGGCGAATCTATCGTGCCAGCGCCAAAAAAACTGGAGGACCTGATACATTTGGCAGAACTATGCGTTGACTTGTTGCAGCAAAATGAGGAACATTATGGAGAAGTAAGTGTTGATCCTATTATTTGTTACTCTTACTTATCGCTTGCTTAAACTAAGTATACAATTAATTCCATGTATGGTGTGTTTATATGTGTGGTCATCAAACAATAACCTAAATTAAAAAAATGTTTTCAGATATTTTGATGCCACCCCTATTTATACTTTTTCTGATTCGGAACTTAGATGTGCTTGAAACTCTTTTTTTTCAACCTATTTATATCAACCCGATGGTATTGCTAGCATAAATTGTGTTATTTTTGTATTCGTGAATTTTTTATTTACATGAATTACAATTATTGTTTACTTTTCATTAGGTTTTATTATGTATCATTCTGAATCCCCTCTACTTATTGAATGATTACTAAATAATATCACAACATACAAATGTCTATTATATACTACAGTAAATCATTTTATATTTGAATGATTAGGTAAAGTTGTTCAAAAACCAAACTTTTAGTAGCTATTGGTTTTCTTCTGCCATTGTCTCAAGTCAAGTTTTAATTCATTATTTATGCTAAGAGGATAATCCATAAGGCTTTATTTATTTAAATCATATATTTGGGTATAGCTATATTTTTTGGTACTTATTCCATTTTAATCTATAAAATAACAATTAGTCGTTATAAATCAGTAGCAAATATAAATTACTAAATTATATTCCCTAGAAAATCACAACAGCACCACGAGTTTATTTATGTTCCACTTTTCCCATTGCCTCATTGAAAGCAGCAAATATTAGTTTTTTTTTTTAATTGATAAGTCCAAACGCGAGGCTGTTAAACCACGGACGTTGAACCCAAAAAACTTTCTCTAATTAAACCATTTTAAGTTTAAAGATTAAAGACTATACATTTGCATTTTCTTACTCCTATTTAACAACCTATGCCTATTATGCCCTATGATTTATTTAGCTGCGCAAACATGATAAAGTGGATAAAAGTAAAATCGGTAAGAAGGAAGATTTTAATGTGTCGGGAGAAGAGCATCTCCCTGTAAGCGAGGCCAATCCTGGAGTGATAAACACAACAAATGACCAACTGGTTAGAGCTGAATCAACCGAGGGATCTTCTTCATTTCGTTACTGTATGCCGACACACGCAGTCTATACCACGCCAGTACCAACGGCACGTATATACAAAATCGATTAGATTAGGGACTTAAATAATATATCCATACATATATAAAGCCTGGTCAGGATTTCAGAATTTTATTTCCATACTAGAATATTTTCACATTTCGAAAGACAAGATAAATGCAGCAGTAACAATAATTTTTGAATTCTTAAAATTTTTTGTATGTTACTTCTTTATTATTTTTATACCCTTGCAGACTATTATAATTTTGACCAGAAGTTTGCAGCGCAATGAAGGAAGCATATCGGACGATTAAGCTGAAACATGTTCGCATATAACCATACAAACTGAGACATAGTAACTTTTTACGATTTGACAATTTTTTTTTAACTCTATTAAAATTGATTTACAAATTTTGAGAAGATAGGGAAATCAACAAAAGTTTCAGTAAGATTTTTTTGATCGATTTTCATTTTAATCGAATCGATCCAATTGTAAACTGCAAGGGTATATAAGCTTCGGCTTCCCGAAGCTAGCTTCCTTTCTTGTTTTTTTTTTATTAATAAAAAGTTTATTCTTTTTCTTAATAGAGATACTTTATTTGAATTGAGTTCTGCAGCCATTCTAAGAGTATTCTCTATATGAATTCATACATCGGGTATTTTTTAGCTGCATCAACATCCAGTTGATGTGGTAAAGTGTCAGTATATTTGAGACAACTGATATCCTGACAACGGGCTCTCTTCGAGAATTTTATTTATTTACCTTATATTATTATCAGAAGAAAGCACACTAAGACATATTACCTTTTTTTAAAAAAGGATATCGTACCTAAAGTTTTCACGTTAGATATTGGGTCTTACAATATAGTTTTTGTTGTAATATTATTTAGTGTCTATATGTTATATGTTTGTATTAATACTGTATGCAAATAATAATCAAACTATAAATATTTTGTTAAATATTGTATTTATTTTATATTAACGTTGCTCGGATATTTACTATTCATGTTTTGAATAAATAATGGTATTGACTTTTTAATTAAAATAAAATATCATAAATCTTACATATCTTTTATTTAGGCATTTGCGTGGTTCAGTGACCTGCTCGTAGAACATGCTGAGATATTTTGGTCTCTTTTCGCGGTTGACATGGACCGAGTTTTATCAGAACAAGCTCCTGATACATGGGACTCATTTCCATTGTTTCAAATTTTAAATGATTATCTAAGAGCTGATGGTAAGTTGAAAATATTTTCTTGGTAATAAATGATATAATTTATCTTTTATTGATTTATTTTATTGAATTTGTAAAAAAAGTATATGGGTTCTAAAAATTCATTGAAAATGTGCCTTAAATAATGCAATTAACTGTTTTAGGTATATTGGTCAATTTTTTATACTCTGTTATTACACGCAGTGGCCTACTGCCCACTTCCGCCCCCGAAAATCATCAAAAACTTATAACATAAGCTATAGTCGTTATTTTCGAGCATTTTAGAGGAATATACGAATACATAAGGAGGATATGATTACATTTTTGCGGACCTGCTCTAAAAATTTGAGTAAAATCGGATTATAAGGCTAAAATAACACATTCAATTTCTAGCCCCAATTTATTGTCACAATTTTTTCTTATGGCATTTCTAATGAGTGCAAGGGATACGGCAACAACTTGAGTTCGCCCACAATTATTGACGCTAGCGGCGGCGCTGCTCCCAAAAATTGTTTTTTGTAGGTACAATTTTTTCTCCAGAGACAATTTTTTGGGTTGTTAGATCGACTACACTCTATATGTCCGTCTGTTCGTTTCTATGCAAACTAGTCTGTCAGTTGCTGAGCTATATGGACGAAACTAATAGTTTCCTTTCGATTGTATTGTATTCTATCTATATCATTTATTTGACCGGTTTAGCGGTTGTGTAAAATTGCAAACTGCAGGGGTATACAGATTTCGGCTTCCCGAAGTTAACTTCTGGTTTTGTTTGCGTAAATATTAAATAAAATCACTTATTTTCACAAGACAATTTGCGCAACGGCCGCTTTCATCAGCATCTTCGCGACACTTTCGCTCCCTTGGTGGTACGTTATGTGGATCTCATGGAATCCTCGATTGCACAGTCGATTCACAAGGGATTTGAGAAGGAGCGATGGGAGAGCAAAGGGTACGTATATATACGTATATACTCTGTATATATATATATGTGTATATATTTCTACATTTTTATAAAATGAGGAAATATATAATATTTATTTTACGACTTAATATTTAAATTAGTTTGAATGCTAAAAATTCTCGTGCAAAATACATTTTTATATCTGTATTCAGATACCTTTTTCAATCATAAAATTGGGAAACATTATTGGGAACCACTTTTAACCAGTTGTGGTGAAGCAGCTAACCTCTTTTGATTTTTTTAACATTTAAACATTTTTTTTTTAAATATGACTATTTAATATTACATTAAAATTGCCATGATAAAACAATGTTTAATTAATATCAAAATAATTGAGATACACATCTACGAAAACTGTGTTTAATTAAATTAAAAAGTCTACTAATAAGGAAATTTTGAAAGATAAAAAAATATTAACCTAAAGGATATATTTTTAGCAGTGTTTTTGTGTTGTATTTATTTATTTTTTGTATATTCTGTGTATAAAAACCTTTAGGATAAATGCAGCTCTGAATCCGGCAGCATTAAATAATGCTGCGCAGGCGTTAAATTCGGCAGCACTCAATCCATCATCGCTACTAAGCGGACAAAAAAAAGATCAAATCAATTTTTATGTGCCGAAAATGCCAAAGCAAACAGCAGCAGCTCCAACTACCGACGATTTAAGGTTTTTAAATTTAGAAAAATATAAAACGTAGATTTTTATGTCTGCATTTGGTTTATTGCATTTTGTGTTTCTGCTAATATTTTATGCATTGCTGCAAAAATCTTGCTAATAATATCAGCATTCATAAATATGCCTCTTTCCCAAGTTAATAGATAATTCTTAGTAGTTTTCACTATTTTAGTTACAATACTTTACCAGAAAAAAAGATTAATTTAGTTCACAAATATTCATACTTAGAAATTCAAGAATTGCTTTTAAACTAGAAATATCACATATCATTGCAAATTGGCATCTTAGAAGGAAGTTTGAATTCTACATCTTGATAAAAATGGCTAGAGAAACCAAAATCGTTTTTGCTTAAAATGTATTTAGATAGAAGAAGTAAGAAAGCTAATTTCGGAAAGCCCAAGCTATACAACTAAGAAGTTTTTAAGCTTTTCCAATAATTATCATTTTAATTTTTAGATTGTTCTTGTGACCCCTGTGTGAAAAAGTTCCTCTATAATCATAAGTAATTAGTCTGTCTAGAGTAGCTCGGTCTACAATACTTCAAGATTATTTTGCGTAGACACTGTCGACACTGAATATGACTAGATCGTCTCAGTTGTTGATGCTTACCTTGATTATATATAATATAGGTACATGTCGGAATGTTTACGTCATTGCGTAGCAATATTACCTAGCTTTAAGGGGGGACGTACAAGTATACCGACATTTTTTGACCAAACATTTTTTTCTTTTACAAAAAACTATGCAACATATCGAATCAAATTTTATTCTCTTCAGAATTAAATGCTCTTCTATTTGAACCTATCTCTTAAAAAAAAGTCTTTTTATTATATTTTTTAAGGGGGGTGGAAACTGACATTTTTTTAAGAAGTATATGTTTTAGGGGAGTGGAATGTGTAACTTTTTTTTCTGAAAAATGATTTTCTAAACTGAAATTAATTGGTTATATTTTCCTTTGAGTTTTTGAGGTTCAAATAAAAGATACATTTGTAATACACCGAAATAATTTGAGGTTTTTTAGTTTCCGACACAAAGTACGAGCTCTATGTGGCAAATGCTCCACATACCATTTTGTAAAATTTTTTTTATAAAAAAAGTTGTGTAACAACACCACCTTTAAACATATCCCCAGTTACAAGATGACAGCTATAATTGAACAAAAAAAAAATTAAATTTTGACCATTAACATGTATGTCCCCCCTCAAAAAGCTTCTTTTTATATCCGGCGTCCGTATATAGATTGCAGAACGAGCGTTCTCTGGACCCTATAAGGCATATATGGTTTATCCGCCAAATGGGCAACCAAGGCCGAAAACTAAAAAGTTCATAAATATCGTATATTTTTGTGCATATCAAAGTTTTCATAATACAATGGATCTAATGGATATCTCAGTTATTCCATGTAAAAATTGGAACAAAAACTTAAAAAACTAAAATTTCACCACTTTAATCTTTTCCTAAAGACATTTTTATATTTAATTATTTCGCATGCAGAATATACGATATGGTTGAACTTTTTCTACCAAATCCCTTCATTGAAACTTATTAAGAAGTTGCTCTTCTGGGGAATATAAAGTTATTCATGCGAAAATGTGACGAAAAAAACGTACGAAAAAATCGTACGTTCGCGACCGGTACTTAATTCAATAAAAAAAAAACAAATGGAGATATTTTCTTGTGTAGAGACTCGATAGAAAGCTACCTGAATTCTCTTTAAAAGTTCAGTAATGGCATCATATTTATCCAATTTTTCCAATTTGCAGATTTTTGCATTTTACTAGATTAAACTAAAGTCGACTTATATTTTGCATACGTTCGCGACCGCATGTTTTTTGCAGTTATTATGAAAACGAAAACTCGATAGGCCAGCATTTACACTAAGCGAAGGCTAACAAAATCAAAAAGCAAAACCAAAGTTTCTAAAAATGTTTATTTTCTATTTTTGTATGCATTGAACGCATACGAACGTTCGTTCGCGAGCCGTGCATATGCCCATATATTTTTTACAAGCATCATCGCATATTTTTACGGACGAACTGTGAAAATTTGAGTACAACTCGATAATAACAATTTGAGTTTTAAGACAATACAGTTGTTATATTTCAATCTCGCTAGCACTCGCAATCACCTCAAACGGGTAGTTGAATTCAAAACCGTGGTTAAGAACTGAGGCGACCAAAACTAAAACTTTTTTAGGACTTTAATTTTGTAAGTCGATTGGATGGAGTAATAATTTCCGAGAGCCTTGTGAAAATTACCGTTTAGGAGGGAGTAACATACAAAACAAAAAAAATCAATTTTTTTATATTTTATGTATCGGCTGTATATCTATTTAACAATATGTCCTACAAATTTAATATAGCAGGATAATGGCACTGTTAATGCCGATAATAAAAAGTAATAAATAAATTACATTCATATATGTATAGGATATAAGTATACGGCGTTAGTGTAGCAGTAATAATGGCAACAGAGAAAGAAACCTTATGAGAAGTTGAGAATCCTATTATACCATCATTTGATTGTGAATTAATTCTTTATCTTATTAGGGCTTCATTAAATAGTATATATTCCACATATTACATTATTGCATTTGTTTCACTTTTAAATGGTATAAGAAACAACAACTTCATTAAATATATCGCACAGAATTTAATAGATTCTAAAAGTCATTAAAAATATAGAACTATGTTTTGCGAACAATATTTAAAAAAGGCTTAAACAAAATGGGAGCATGTGTCATATCAATTAAATAATTATTTCAAAGTAAAGTTTATATATATTCGTACAAAAAAGATATATTCATAACTTTCCGTAATTTATGTAAAACAATGCATTTTTATATAGAAGGGCTTTCAAAAAGTTAGTTGCGTTTGCATATTGATCTAGCTAAATCCATTAATAATTTATCTTATCTAATATCTTATTTATATTTTAAATTTGTAAATTATATACATTTAGAAATGGCTGTGCCACATCGGAGGATTTATTTTGGAAGCTCGACGCATTGCAATCATTTATTAGAGACCTTCATTGGCCGGATGCCGAGTTTCGCCAGCATTTGGAACAACGTTTAAAAATGATGGCCGTTGATATGATCGAACAGTGTATACAACGTACGGATGCGTCCTTTCAATCGTGGCTAAAAAAGAATATTGCCTTTATATCAACTGATTATATTTTACCATCGGAAATGTGCGCAATGGTTAATGTGATATTAGATGCTAAAAATCAAAGCTTTAAATTAACCACGATTGACGGCATTGATTTGGTAAGTCAAAAAGTTAATACAAAACAATAGTTTAAACTCATTAATCAGGTCGTAAGTTAACAGAACACTCTTTCTCTTTGGTTGAGTGTTCTTAGTTGAACTCTCCGTAACGCTCTTTCATTGACAGATTAATGAGAGAAAGAAAGTGCCAAAAAATAAGTAATATATTAATGTTTTAAAATGATTATTTTCTTCTTTTTTCAGTACAAATTCCATGCTAAAATTGATGATCAAATTGACAAAGCGAATGTAGCCATGACACAAGGTCTTAATGGTAAACTTATGTCAGTGCTAGAGTCGACTTTGTCGAA